>ML356190.1:0-46238 GCA_005239505.1 Nicotiana paniculata | reverse complement strand
GTGCGGGAATTGGGAAAGGCAAACAAAGAAGATGAATAGGAGGGAGCGACTGTGGTCTAGTTAATAGTAGTAAAAACTGTTTTTTATTTCTTTAAATTTATTTGATTTTGGTTAACTACATTTGTGAAATTTTTTTATTTTAATTTACATGTGTCATTCTTTAATTGGTTCATTTGACATGTCATTAGTGAGTGTACTTCACGTATATGGCTTGCCGGACTCGGATATTTACGAGGTACTCTTGATAGCCACTTGAAGTGTTAAATTGGTAAAGTGGTCAGTTGAGGTGTCCGATTGATCGTTGAGGACAACTTAAAGGGGTTGTTTATGTATTTCGCCTGTTGAAATTAATGATGCTTTCCCGTATGAGCAACTTCTCTCGATTTCTTTGAATGGTATGCCTTGGTTCGCGGATGTTTCCAATTTCCTTATTACCGACATTGTCCCGTGTGAGCTCTCTTCTAACCAAAGGAAGAAACTCAAACTGGACAGTTTGGACTATTATCAGGACGAGCCCTACTTGTTCAAGATTTGAAATGGTGAAGTGATTCGTAGATGTGTCCCAGAGGAGGAGCAAGTGAGTATACTTGATGCTTGTCATTCCTCGCCCTACGGTAGTCATCACGGTGGGGCAAGAACTGTTTCTAAGGTTCTTAGTTGTGGTTTTTATTGGCCAACCCTATATCGAGATGCAAGTGAGCGTGTCAAGAGATGTGATGAATGTCAGAGAGCTGGGGGAATATCGAAGAAGCATGAAACGCCTCTCACCACTATTCTTGAAGTTGACATTTTTGACGTGTGGGGCATAGACTTCATGGGGCCTTTTGTGAGTTCGTGCGGAAACACTTACATTCTGGTGGCGGTTGATTATGTTTCCAAGTGGGTCGAAGTCGTGGCTTTTCCCAACAACGAAGCTCGGAGTGTAGTGGCATTCCTAAAGGAAAACATCTTCACACGGTTTGGTACTCCTCGGGCAATTATCAGTGATGGAGGGTCTCATTTCTACAATAGGGCATTTGATACTTTGCTTGCGAAGTATGGTGTCAATCACAAGGTATCCACTCCGTATCACCCCCAAGATAGTGGACAAGTGGAGGTTTCAAATAGGAAAATCAAAAGCATATTGTCAAAAATGGTGAATGCAAATAGAACAGATTGGTCAAGGAATCTAAATGATGCATTGTGGGCTTATAGGACTGCATTTAAGACGCCAATCAGTACGTCTCTGTACCGGTTGGTGTTTGGTAAAGCATTTCATTTTCCGGTTGAGCTAGAACATAAAGCCATGTGGGCCTTGAAGAGGTTAAATCTTGAGTTATGTTGCAGCAAATCTCCGGGCGGAACAACTCAATGAGCTAGATGAATTTCGATTTCATACCTATTCAAGCTCATCATTGTACAAGGAGAAGATGAAATACTTGCACGACAAATATGCCCGAAACAAGGAATTCAAGGAGGGTAATTTGGTCCTTCTCTTCTACTCTCGGTTGCATCTGTTTCCGGGAAAGCTTAACTCCAAATGGAGTAGCCCCTTAGAAGTAGTGCATGTAACACCTTTTGGCGCTCTTGACTTGAAGAAAAAAAATGGTGAAATCTTCCCGGTTAATGGGCGCCACGTGAAGCATTACTTGGGAAAGTTTGATGCCAGCCACGGCCTTGATAAAGTTCCAATGATGATGGTAACCTGCATCGTGCCGCGACCTTAAATCAGGCGCTTCTTGGGAGGCAACCCAAGTGTTTTTTCTTTCTTATTCATTTTTCTTCTTAGATTAGGCTCTTTTGAACTAACTGGTTGTGAGATTTGTGTAGGAATTGTTTATGCAGTTCAGGACTGATACTGGAAAAATTTGGCAAGTATGGAAATTGAACCGCTGACCGCGCTCAAAATTTCGCAGTCAACAGAAGGTGTTTTGCGGGGGCGTAAATATGTAGCGGACACATAATTGAAAAGTCCAGAATGGTAACTTTCTGAAGTTCAATCCGCGTCCGCGGTTGTTATTTTGCGGTCAGCGGTGCTTGCTTCACGGCCACGCCTATTTTTCCGCTCTCAGCGGTGATGGTCAAGAAGCATCTCAGCTAAAATGAAGAAGCACAGACTGCAATGGAATTCCGCGGCTGCGCCAGGTAGGTCGGTGGGCCCTTAGGTTGTAACTATAAATAGGAGGTCCCTCCTCCTTTTACACTTTTTGAACCTTCACTTCTCAAAGCCTCATAACACTGTTTATCCTCTCCTTGTCTGCATCTAGAGTTCATCTCATTAATAAAGAATTAATTTCTACAACAAATCAAACACCCGGTATGCTCAATTTCTTTGTCATAATTTTAGTTCTTTCCTTTTCTTTTTATTTAATTTCAATTTTTCTTTCTAGTTAGGGTTACTACATGCCAAGAATCACAATCACGCTTAATTGATGATAAAAATGGATGGATAATTAACTAGAATGCCTAATGGGGGATGGGGTTGTTTATTTTACCACTTAATTGCCAAATCTTTGCTAAGTGAGCAAAATCCTAGATCATGAACTTTTCTTCAGTGCCCTCATATTTTGAATTCCGCGATCGAGGCCAAAATTTTGCGGTCAGCGTTCTTAAGTTGTGCTGAGTTAAGAATGGCTTGATTCTTCGTGGCTGCGATGAAATTTTCGAGGTCAGCGACCTGCATTACGCGGCCGTGCTTCTAATTTCACGGACCGCGGAGCTAAATTTCATAGAGTTGCTAAATTGGGTCCTCGACCGCGTTCCTTTTTACGCTGTCAGCGTTTCAAGTTCGCGGTCGTGCCCAGATTTTCACGGTCAATGGTGACCATACTTCAGAGACTGGGTAGTCTGAACTCCAGTCTTTCACGGCCGTGCTCAGATTTACGTGGTCAGCGGTGGCCAATCTGTTACCACGTTTCTTTTTCTTGCTCTCAGCGGTCCACTGTTCTGTGAAACACTTTGATCATTTATCTGCGTTCATCTGATACTTGCTTGAATAACATTACTAATGAGCTTTCACTGATTGTGTATGCAGATAATGGTTAGATCTCGTAGTGATCGAAAAAACAACAAGGGAGGGGAGATTCCTCCCCGGACCGGAGGAGAGGAAAACATACCACTGTACCCCTAGCTCCTAAAAGGATTATTGGAAACAAACAGACCCTCCGGAGGCCCACTCCAGACACTTCGTAAACCAGTGAATATGTCCCCTCTCGGGAGATTTTGGAGGGGGAAGCTTCCCAGACTCAACAAGAGGCACAATACTAGCCTCGTCGCCTCATAAATGAATCAACTTCTTTATCTGGATCTTCTGATAGATCGGGAGGTAGTGACACTCCAAAACCTCCTGCACCAAGTGCTGTAGCTCCAGCCTCCACACCATCCCCAGTGAATATTGATAGTGACGACGATGTCCCAGATGGCGGGAGAGGTGGTGACACCCGGACCGGGTGGTTGGTGAGATCAAGGAAACCAGTGGTATGGCAAGACCGATTTGTCAGTGAGAAAGCCTACCACAAGTTTCGGGAATGGTGGCCTCAAAGGTCACTCACACTTGAGAGGGTCTTCATTGAGCGAGATCTTCTACCCCACAACCCCAATGTCAAGAGGAAATTCAATGAAAGAGTGAGCTGGAAGTTCTTCACCAGCAAACTACCGGAGGCCAATGAGTATTTGGTTAAGGAATTTTATGCAAATGTCGCCCACATAAAAAAGGGCAGATATTTGACCAAGGTCCGGAATAGGAAGATCATGTTTGATGGCAAGACCTTAAATGACTATGTTGGGTTCAATGATGAGGATGAGTCGCTCTATCTGGAGAAGGTTCTGGATGAATTAGCCTGCCCTTGGCTTGCATCGGTGATAGATATTCTTGGGACAACTCCAGCTTGGCTGACACCCGGGGTCCCGATCTTCAGGAACACTCTGAGCTTCGAGTATACTTTTGTTTGTAGCCGGATAGACCCTACTACGCATGACAGTGATATGCCGGTCTCCCGGGGATAATTATGGGGGCTATCATGGAGGTGTTCCCGATCAATGTGGGGAATATTATGGCCAGAGTGATTACAAGATCAATTGGCAAGGATGAAATATCATATCCCTTCCCAAACTTCCTCACCATGTTCCTAGAGGACCAGGGAATAGAAGGAAGGGACTTTGACACCAAAGTGAAGCCAAAGAGGCCATTCTCCCGGTACAGCCTTCAAGATCCGGACAACCCCAAGTCCAAGGGAAAATCCACCACCTCCATTGTCTAGTCTGAAGAGCCAGGGGTGGTGGCCAGTGGTTTCGAGCCTTACACAGCCGAGGGTTCGTCTTCTGGCATGCCACATCCTCCCTCCAAGCCATCTGTTTCTATTCCTCCATCAGTGCCTTCTTCATCAGCATACCCTCAGACTGCTATGAAGGTCAACCAAACATTAGCTGGCATTAACAACTGGCTGCATGTAGCTACATCAAAGCTATCTGCCTTTTACAGTGTCGTAGAAGCTCAGGAAGCCCCAACTCAGTTCCAGATGCCTCCATCATTGGAGGAATCATTGAAGACCATTCTTGACAACCAGCGAAAAATTCTGGAGTCTTTGGGAACTCATGAGAAGGCAATCAAAGCGTTGGGTAAACATGTAAGGAAGGTGAATAAGGACCAAGAAGAGTTGAACAAGGATGTGGCTAAGCTCACTTCCGCCGGCGACATTCCTCTCGATCTCCTTATGGGAGAGACTGCCCCTGCAGCTCAGACAGCGCATCCATCACATATACTAGAGTAGGAGTCTGTCAAAGAGCCGGTGAGGAGGGTAGTGATCCCCCAGACTGAGGGTTTGGAGATTGAGCTGGAGGATCCCGGGGGGGGGGGGTGATAACTCAGGCCAGCCACAAGACCCCACCAGTGATCCCATGCAGACAGAGGCCCCATAGGGAGTTCTTTACTCTCTACCCTTCCCGTATTCTATTTTTGCTTTTATCATTACAAACAATGCTAATTTTTATTTCGGGGGTGGCCTTATTTTGATATGATGATTTGGATTATTGGTCTGTAATAACTTTGATACCACTTCCTTTTATTTTCTACTTATCGTACTTTCATTTTCTTACTTTTTACTTTTGGTATGTATATAAAATTGGTCGTTTCATGTATATATTCATCCCCATTTTGTGTATATTCGTTTCAATCCCCTATTGTATATATTCATTTTACTTCCCGTATTTTTACTTTACAAATTCTTTTGTAATTTTCCTTAACAGCTTAGCTTCTTACTTCCTTTAGTAGCTTCTTTTTTAATTTGTAGCTTCTTTTTACATTTTTTCGTGATCAATAAGCCTTTGGTTTTCTTAATGCCACGGTTCTTTCCAAAGGTGAAATTTGTGTGAACTGAGTGGCTCTTCCCAATGATGGATGGCGTGACAACCTTCTTAATGGATTGAGTCTGTTTTTTGTTTTTGTTTTGATATATGGTATTAATGAATAAAAAGTGACTCAAGTAAGCTTCACTTGGCACCAGCACATTTACCTTCGACCTCATGGTTAGAGACAAGTTGTTGACAAGACTAGCTCTAGTTGTGACCTTTAGAATCTTGAGTTGACTAAAAAGTGGTTTTTGTGGCCATATGTGAGTTTCAATCATTAGATAGGGTTTTTGTGGGACCTCTACTCTATTCTCTTTAACAATCCAGTAGCTTGAGGGGTGAGGTTTTGAATTGCAAGTCCAAGTGTCATGCCAACAAGTCTAGACTTTCCCCGAATGTTTTTCTAGGCGAAATTCTAAGTGTAGCTCGACTTGAGAAGTGATTATAGGCTCTCCTTGGTCCGATTTGAACGTTGAAAACTTCCATAGCCTACCACTACGATGTCCTTAGTCAACCCCTTTGAGCCTACGCCTTTTTCGTTCAATAACTGCATTACAAGCCTTCATCCGTTCTATAATGACACTTTCTTGGCACCCAATCTTTCCTTACAATTCATGATGGAAAATAGTCAAAAACATAAGTTTAGGGGAGACACAAAGAAATTCAAAGTGATGAAAGATTCAAAGAACAAAAAGAATCGATAAAAAGGAAAGGCAAAGAAAAGGATGAAAAGCCAAAAAAGAAACTTGTCAAAAGAAAAGTAAAGGTTGAAAGATTCAAGAACAAAATGTTGAAAGGCTTGGAATGATAAGAAAAAGAGAAAAATGATCGTCATATAGAATAAAGAGTGACAATGTGTCTTTCTGGTTCCCCCGAGGAAGAAAAAAATGACTCAAAGAGTCACGAAAGCATGAGACGAATTGAGAAAAATGGGGTGCTTAAGGAAAGATGATACCATCATAGTTCATTATGTCCGACCTTGATCGAAAGAGCCTTCATTACATCCCACTAAAGCCTATAGGATTTCAAGTTGAGTGAGCTTATATTAGTGGTGATTTACATGAGGGGCAAGCCTATGGTACTTAGAGCCGGACTTGTGGCATTCTTTTGAGAGTGATGAGCGCACTCCTTTACAATCCCGGTTTTGAGTTTTACATTCTATAAGGTAAGATGAGCTCATGGATAGTAGAGGAGCAGGAGTCTGGGATCCACAATGACCTACGTGAGAGAGCGAGTTTCTTTGATGAATTAAGTCAACTCTTGAAGCTCTTGTGTCACATTAGACCTATGAAACTCAGAAAGTCATATCATAATATTGTCAATAATGCATTTGTGTTGAGGATAATTGTTAGTTCCAATTGAAGCTTGATGAAGTTACCTTAGAACAACTGAAATTTTACTTTTTTTTCTTTTCTTGTGGAGGTGGAATTACCTTGTTTTCTTGAGGACAAGCAAAAGATTAAGTTTGGGGGAGTTGATAACTAGGGATTTTAGCCTATAAATTTGCTCTCTTTTACTTAGGTTTTGGGTCAAATTGCGTTAAGGTATTCCCGAAAACTAACTTAAGGTGCTTACTTGCAGGTCTTGGTCAAAATGAGGAAAAGAAGACAAAATAAACTCATAAAGGAGTCAAACTTTCACAAGCACAAAGAATGGAACTGGAGAGCGGACAACGATGATAATACGCGTCCGTGTGGGCACCTCTGCTGAGGCGACCACAAACACGCGGCGCACGAGAGTGAAGTTCAGAGAGATTGATTTGGGCTCAAAGTAGACCTCTGACCATGCTACAAAAGCGTGTCCGCGAAACCACTGGCGCGGCCACGAGTGAAATTACGCTGATAGTGAGGAGCGAGTTTCAGAGACCTTGCAATCTTGGTTCAAACAAAGAACGCGGCCCGCGTCTAAATTACACGACCGCGAAGATACCTGATGCGAAAGCGGTTGAAATTCTGTTGGGAGCAAGATAGGAGGATCAGAGAGTTTGCAAGTAAGGCCTAACTGAGGAAAGCGGTCCGCGAACAAAATACGCGACCGTGAATAAAGATCACGTGGACGCGGTAGACTTTACGCTGTCCGTGAAACCTAGCCCAGTCCAAGTCCAAATTTTATGAAACACGGTCTGCGCTCATTTTTGCGCGGACGTGAAAGTCCAAACTCTTAGGCGCCCATTTTTACATGGTCAGCGGAACCTCCATAGGGGCATTTTTGTTCAGTAATTTCAGTTGTGTATAAATAGATCTTTTTCACATTTTTAGGTTAGCTTTTTGTATTAGGGAGCTCGTGAGAAGCCTTACTTTACCACTTTGAGTAATTTTAGAATAGTTTTAGCTTATATCTTTAGATTTTATTTTTGTACCTGACTTTGATGGCTACTATTACTTCGCCATCTTTGATTTCTACCTTATATGAGTAGCTAGACCCATTAGCTAGGATTGTGACCCAACCATAGTGTGGGTGTTTAATGGATATTCAATATAGGGCTTATTTGTTTATTGGTTAGTGATATTTATCTTGTTTCATGCTTTGACTGTTGAATTGGTGGTTGCAAACACTAATTTGTGCTTTTTTGACTAGGGATTTTCTTGATAAAGAGGGCCCAAGTCTAGGTAAAATAGGCTAACATGGAATTAGGGTGAATTCAAGAGATTAATAGCCCCAATTAAAGGGTTAAACTTAGAGATAGTAATACCCCACTTGAGCCAATTCACTTGCATTATTTGAACACACAATTAGGCTTGAGAAAGCCAATTTGGGCAAAGCCACTCAAACTACCGAGAGGTATAGAATGAGTAATTATGTGTCAAGCTTATATCACGACCCCAAATATATCAAGTTAGTCCTAAACTCTAGACCTCATTAGATACTCGCCTAGGCGGAAGTCACTTCCCTAGTGCTTTTTATCATTTGAAAAACTCCTATAAAAACATTGTACTTAGATTATTTTCAGCAATTAATAGCATTAAAAGTAGAATATAATCAAACACAATCATGGTTAGAAGTTCAATTAAAGACAATACACACAGCTAGATTAGGTAGAAACCCAACTCCCAACCAATATTAACTTCATGTGGATATCAATCCCGACCTTTCAGATAAAACTGCATCGGCCACTCCTCACCATTATATAGTGGTGTAGGGTTGGAGCCGATCAGTACGCCTGGTGGGGACAATGATGACGATGTCGTGGATGGGCTAGCCTCTAATCTGTGGTATGATGAAGAGTATGCTGACGGGGATGATGCGACGTAAAGCCTTTGTACTTAATTTTTCTTTGTATTGCTATTTTTGTGAGGGCGTCCTCGAGCCCTTTGTAAAAAGTATTGTAATCCAACAATTGAAATGGAACAATCACCTTTTTGCTATGTGTTTTAAGATTCCTGTTCTCTCTTTTTTTGTTTGCTGTGTGATGTTGCTTTTGGCGAGGTCGATCGTTGACCGATTTAAGGTGGGATGTGAGTTAGCTCGAATGAGGTCGAGATTTGATTGATTCGAGTGAGGTCGAATGTAAAGTAGTTCGAGCGAGTTCGAATGTAACGTAATTCGAGCGAGGTCGAATGTAAACTAATTTGAGAGAGGTCGAATGTAACGTATTCGAGTGAGGTCGAATGTAATGTAATTCGAGTGAGGCCGAATGTAACGTAATATGAGTGATGTTGAATGTAACGTAATTCGAGCGAGGTTGAATGTAAAGTGTAGGATGTCGAATGATTTGGTGGATTTGTGCAAAAATGCTACATGCTGCTTTGTTTATTTGTTCATTGGAGAATATTACACGTGTCTGTTTGTTCCATACATACATTTGAGAAATTCTAGTCTACCTAGTCCCTTCATTGTTCGGCCTGGCGTAGTAGTTGATAGGCGGAGCGATGAATCGCATACTTGAACTTCGAGATGTCCCCTTCATCCCCTCATTAAAAACCTCCCCGACAAAACCCAATTGGCATAAAACCCGGGTGAGGGAAAAAGAGTACGACTTGGAGGATGTCCATTTTCAGAAGTTGAAGTATTTGAGATGGGGCGACGTTCCAATTTTTTGGTAGTAGCTTTCCCTCCAATGTTTTCTAGCTGGAATGATCCTTTGTTTGCTGCTGTTGTGATTTTTTATGGCCCGTACCAATTGGTTCCTAGTTTGCCTTCTCTTGGGTCTTTCCTCGCTTGTGTTTTGGCCTTGAGTACTTAGTCCCCGGCTTTGAGTGGTCTGGATTTGTCCTTTTTGTTGTAATACCGTTCTTCTTGTTGTTTTTGGGCTAATATTCTTATGTAAGCCATATCTCTTTGTTCCTCTTCTTAGTCGAGGTCTTGCTTTCTGTTCTCGTCGTTGCTTGCTCCGATCTCGTTGGAGTATCTCAAGCTTGGTTCCCCGACCTCAATTAGTATCACAACATCAGTCTCACAGACTAGTGAATATGGTGTTTCTCCTGTGCTCGTTTACGGCGTAGTGCGGTATGCCCCTAGCACTTCTGGTAGTAGTTCTGGCCACAGTCCCTTGGCGTCTTCGAGTTTCTTCTTCATGATGTTTAATATTGTATTGTTGGAGGATTCAGCTTGGCTGTTGCCTGCAGGGTTATATGGTGTGGAGAGTATTTGCTTGATATGCCATTTTTCGAAGAATTCGATGGTCTTTTTCCTAATGAAACGCGGTCCATTATCAAAGCTAATTTCTTTGGGGATGCCGAAGCAGCATATAATGTTCCTCCATATGAATGTGATAACTTCCTGTTCGCGTATTTGGGCGAACACACCTGCTTCTACCCATTTGGAAAATTAGTCAGTTAAAACCAAAATGAAACATACAATTCCTCGTCCTGCTAGAAGTGGTCAAACGATGTCCATTCCCTATTTGATGAATGGTCGTGGCGATATGACTGGGTGGAGGTGCTCGCTCGCTTGGTGTATCAGGCATTGCTCGCATTTTTTGACAAAATCAGCGGCTTCTTTCTTCATTGTGGGTCAATAATCGCCAGCTCGTATGAGGCATCTGACGAGTGATCGATTTACTTTATGGGCACCGTAGTGTCCTTCGTGTACTTCCTCAAGGATGCGTCTTATTTGGTTTGGTTCTAGTCATTTCTCCAACGGACCGCCAAACGTTCTTTTGTATAGGTCGTTGTTGATGATGTTGTATCTAGCCGCCTGCATTCGAAGCTTTTTGGCTTCTTTTTTGTCTGATGGGAGTATTCCTTCCTGCAAATATGTTATAATACGGTTGCGCCAGTCTCAAGTTAAGTTTATGGAGTGTACCTCAAGTTGTTCTATTGACGAGTGGAGTGGGGTGACCACGTTCTCCACTTATGTTTTTGGTTGCTTCTGCTAATTTAGCGAGGCCAATTGCCTCGATGTTTTGAGCTCGAGGTATTTGATCGAGTTGGCATTCGTCGAATTCTAGAAGAAGCTTATGAATTTCTCCCTATTTTGACTCTTGTATTAGGAATCACAATAGGTGTACTAGTAATTGTTTGGTTAGAAAGAGAAATATCTGCAGGAATACAACAACGTATCGGACCTGAATATGCCCGGTACTTTTATAGCATGTGCTACTTGATTTGGAAAGTCCCTGTGACTTGGTTGACGACGAGTTGTGAGTCGCATCGAAGGACGACTCGTCGTTCTCCATACTTGAGATCTAGCTTTAGTCCTGCAATTACGACCTCGTACTCGACCTTGTTGTTAGTCATATCGGGGCACCGTATGGACTGGAAGATGACTTCGCCTGTTGAGACCTCGAGTACGAGTCCCAGTCCAGAACCTGACGCGTTAGAAGCATCATCGGTGTACAGGACCCATAGGTCGGGTAAGTTGGGAGAGGTACGAGAAGTTTCCTGCTTGACTTGAGGCATTATCTTGGCGCTGAAGTCGACGATGAAGTCTGCTAGTACTTGCGACTTTATCGCCATTTGTGGATGATATGTGATATCGTGCTTGCTCAAATCTATGGCCCATTGTGCCAGCCTCCCCGAAAATTCAGGCTTATGTAGAATTCTTCTTAGGGGGGAGGTCGTAACCACCGATATGGGGTGACATTGAAAATATGGTCTAAGCTTTCGTGAAGCTATGACCAATTGCAGAGCCAACTTTTCGAGGCGGGGGTACCTCGTTTCGGCAAAAAACCATGGTTTTGCTAATATAAAAAATTGGAGACTGCACTTACTGCGACTTCTGATACGGCCAAGTATATCAGGAGGAGTTCACCGGGTTTTGCTTTGGCGAGTAGTGGAGGCGAGGACAAATATGCCTTTAGTTCCCTTAAGGCCTCGATGTATTCTGAATCCACCGGATCCCGTTGTCTTTCTTGAGTATGTTGAAAAATTTGTGTCATCTACCAGAGGATCGTGAGATGAATCTCGATAGGGAGGCTATACGACCGACTAATTTTTGTACATGATTCTTGCTGGTCAGAACTTCAGGTATTCCTTCGATAACTTTAATCTGGTCGGGGTTGACTTCGATTTCTCTTTGTGAGACTAGGAAGCCGAGGAACTTGCCTGAGGTTACATCGAAAGCACACCTTTCAGGGTTTAGCTTCATACTGTAACGCCTTAGTATATCGAAGGCCTCCTTCAGATGGTTGATATGATCTTCTTTCCTCTTGGATTTGACCGACGTATCGTCTATGTATTCTTTCATTGTTTTGCCGAGCTGGTCCTTGAACATCTTGGTGACCAGCCTTTGATAGGTCGCTCCAGCATTTTTCAACCCAAATAGCATGAATCTATAGCAGTACGTCCCCTGATGAGTTATGAAAGTGGTCTTTTCCTAGTCCTCCTCCTCCATGAGGATTTGGTTGTATCCCGAGTAGGCGTCCAAGAAGCTTAACAACTCGTGCCCTGTTGTTGCATCGATGATTTGGTCAATGTGTGGAAACGAAAAAGAGTCCTTTGGGCATGCTTTGTTTAGGTTTGTGAAATTCACGCACATGCGTCATATCCCGTTTTTCTTATTTACCATGACCACGTTGGCGACCCACTAGGGGTATTTGGACACTCTGATGGAGCCGTTGGCGAGTAGTTTTTCCACCTCATCACGGAAGAACCCATTGATTGCGGCATTAAATTTTCTTCTTATTTGTCGTACTGGTGGGTACAATGGATCTACTTTCAGCTTTTGCATGGCAATGTCTTTCGGAATACCCGGCATATCTGCATGGGAGAAAGCAAATAGATCTGCATTGTCAGTTAAAAATGTATGAAATTTAGCTGGTTCGCAGAGTTTATGGACGATGTAAGCCTTTTGCTGTGGTCATTTTTGTCTATTTGGACGGGGTCGAGGTCTTCTACCGTTGAACCTGTGGCCTCTATGACGTCGGGGTCCTTCATGACATCTTTCTGTTCGTCGGGTTCAGGCCCCGACTTTGGTAATTGCTATGCTTCCAAGCCCATAGAGTGTATGTACAGTCTTGGGCGATGCGATAACATTCTTGGGTCGTGCGCTATTCGCCTCGGATTCTGAATATCCCCCACCGAGTAGGGAACATGATTACTTGATATAAGATAGACGGGATGGCTATCATAGAGTGTATCCAAGGTCGCCCTATGATAGCATTGTAGGATGTGTCTTGGTTCATGACATGGAACGTTGTCTCTAGGGTGACGCTCCCAGCCAGGATGGGTAGTGTTATTTCTCCCGAGGTTCGCTCAACTGCATTCTTAAAACCTGTTAGTGTTATGCAGCATGGTACTATCTTGTCCTCGAGTCTCATTTGTGCGAGAAACTAGGGGTGGATAATACACGTGCCACTCCCGTCATCTACCATTGTTCTTTTTACATCACTATCTGAAATACGTATATTAATGACAAGAGCATCAAAGTGAGGAAAATTCAAACTGTGGGTATCTGACTTATCGAAGATGATATTTTCTTCGAGGTCATCATACCGTTCATGGGTGATCAACCGCTTCAATTTATGTGTGGTCGTGAACTTCACGTGGTTAATTGTTGCTTCGTCGCCTCCGCCGATGATCATTTGGATGGTGCGGGCGTGGGAGGGTGGCTTTGGAGGGCCTTGGTGTTGTTCTCGTCTTCGACCGAAATTGGCTATTCCTCGGTCGCTCATCAACTCTTTTAGATGTCCTTGGTGGAGCATGTTCACTACTTCTTGTTGCAGGGCTATGAAGTCTTTGGTCCTGTGACCTCGCTCTTAGTGGAATTCACAGAGGGCATTCAACTTTCTAGTACTTGGGTCGGACTTCATCTTTTGTGGCCGCTTTAACTTCGGTCCGATCTTCTCTAGTGCATGCACTATTTCTAACGGTGAAACACAAAAATTGTGAGCAGATAAGAGTGGAGGCGTACCTCTTTCGTTTTGTTGAGTCCCCGTATACGGCCTGGACGGCCCTTCTGTATGGCGAGGATATGGTGGGATGGACGCTCTGATATATGGTTGTTGCCTGTCTCGGTTGAGGCGTCGACCTGAATGGTCTTTTCGACCGTCGCTGCATCGATCTTTCTTCGACTCCGTTTGGATTGATGTTAGCCGTTGAGTTGGACCGTTGA
This sequence comes from Nicotiana paniculata, assembly GCA_005239505.1. Classification (NCBI taxonomy): domain Eukaryota; kingdom Viridiplantae; phylum Streptophyta; class Magnoliopsida; order Solanales; family Solanaceae; genus Nicotiana; species Nicotiana paniculata. Next base: position 32,420 of record ML356190.1, on the reverse strand, counting down.
GGTCGTCCTCGTCTGCTCTCACCTCGGTGCAATAGACGTTGTGAATTTCTTCCCAAGTGGTTGGAGAATATTTCATGAGTCTGTTCATTAGTTTTCTGGTCGCCCTCGACCCATTCCTATTCAATCCATTTTTGAAGGCTGCCACTGCCATCCCTGGTACATTTGGCAAGCTCATTCTAAGTCTATTTAATCGGGCGAGGAAGTCTCTGAGTCCCTCGCCGGGCGATTGTCTGACGGCGAATATATCATTCACCTTGGCCTCCGCCTTCTTAGACCCAGCGTGGGCGGTGACAAACTTGTCGACCATTTCCTCGAACGTTGTTATTGACCATGCTGGTAACTGTGAGTACCATGTTAAGTCTCCCATATTAGGGTTTTGCCAAACTTCTTCAGTAACACAGACAGTCCCATGTTCCTTTGAAAGGTCGATGCCTTTCATTGATGTGGCGTAGTGAGTGATATGACCTTCGAGGTATGTGGTGCCGTCATATATTTTCAAATATGGTGGCATTTTGAAAGTCTTGGTTATGGCATGTGGGGCTGCCTCTTCGTTGTACGGTTGTTCAACGAACCGGTCGACGTCCTGTTTTGATAGGAGTTTCGGGGCGCCCGGTATCTTATCAACTCTTTCTTGGTGTTCCCTCATCTAGTCGCGGAGCGCTTTGTTCTCATTTTCCATTTCTTCTATCTTTTTCAGAATGGATGCAAGTGCGTCATTACCTGCATCAACAGTAGTGTGAGTGTTACCTATTGGGAGAGGAGCGAGTTGCTCGTTGACGGATGTTGTAGTGTATGCTCGTGCGACGCTCCACTCGCCCCTTGAACGGGTTTGTCGAGGATGTTGCTCAGAGTAATTTCAAACCACGCCTCCAATAGTTTTTTCTCTGTTTGTGGAGCTTCTTCAGTTGTGGACATGGAAGCCCCCTTTTTGCGTGAAACGATTACACTCCCATGAGGGGGAGGTGAGTCACTCCGCCTGGGGGTAATGCTCGGCGTCACATTCTCCTCGACTTCTCTGTCAATCTCGTTGATGGTGTTCATGAGGTTGGCAGTGACATCCACTACGGCTTTCAGTCTCTCTTCTCCTTTTCCTGCCATTGTTAGTTTCTACGAACAAGAAAAGGATGGTTGTTGTGTGGGTGTTCTTTTTTTTTTTAGATCTAAAAGAAACTAAAAAAATTAACTAGAAAGTCCCCACGGACGGCGCCAAGTTGTTTTACCAAAAAAGTGTTAACCTTTTCTTAAAACGAATTAATAAGTAAAATAGAGGGTGAATCCTAGTTAAATATAATAACTACTAGATCTGGAGATTTAATGGGTAAATAAGGTTGGACTGCGTCCACAAATATTAATTGTAAGCAAGCAGTGCCTAATGATTGTATATGAATGCAATAAGAGGTGTGTAGAATAATGCATATAATGACCAATAAGGAGGAATTTATCACCCAAATATTAAGTGACTCGGATGATTCTCCTTCCTGACAACAACGTGGGATAATATGAAATGGGGATGAACATGAGACCCTTGGATCTTGTGAACGAAAAGGTATATTTAGAACAAAGGAATCAGTGAAAAAGACAAGCTTTGTATATTCTTTGTAGGCAACTTTACAAGTGTGCTCATCAGAAAATTCAAGATCCCCTTTTGTTCCTTATTTTTTCATATTTATATGGGATATTCTTAAGAAACCCTAAAAAGTACAACTGAAGGAATATTCAATGGAGTATTCCTCCGCTCTATCCTAGACTAATACTACCGTTATTCTCACATGTTCTCTACTCGAACTAGGCATTAACCCCCTTAGGCTTACTCCTCATCATTAAGTCGTGGTCGGTTTAAGCTTCGACCACACCCACTATAGCTATTAAATTCAATCCAAATTTTGACAATTACAGAGATCATGAGTTTAAATGTAACAATCTGATCCTTTATTATCACGATCCCAAATCCTAACCGGTCGTGATGGCGCCTATCGTGGAACTAGGCTAGCCAACCATCACACAACTACTCATTTGTTCTATTATAATATTTCAAAAATAAATAATAAGTAGAAAACAGAGTATAAAATAATTTATTTAAGTCTTTACGCCCCAATAATAATCTAACAATCTAAACAATTCTCCCAAGACTGCAGTCAACCGATCACGAGCATCTAAGAAATAAACTAAATCTGCTAATGTCATAATAATGTCTATGAATAAAATACTAAGTACTATATGAAGAAGGGAAGTGGAGAAGCTGCGGACGCTGGACAGCTACCTCGAAATCCCAAAGCTGGTGATAAATGAACTCGGACGACTACTGCTCTGAACCAGTACCTGGATCTGTACACAGAGGTACAGGGAGTAATGATGAGTACTCCAACTCAATAGTAATGAAAATAAATCAAAGTCTGAAGTATATGAAACACACAACACAAAACATCAATCCACAAAACAGTAAAACATCAAGTCTAAATACAGTATAAGAACGCAACATTTGCTCGTTTGTACGAGGAGCTCGAGGGCAAAGGTGGGGATAAGAGGTTGTACCGGCTGGCCAAGGTGAGAGAGAGGAAAGCCCGTGACTTAGACCAAGTCAAGTGCATCAAGGACGAGGATGGTAAAGTGTTGATGGACGAGGCACTCATTAGGAGAAGATGGCAGACATACTTCCATAAACTGTTGAATGAGGAGGGGGATAAATGCATTGTGCTGGGTGAGTTGGAGCACTTCGAGAGTCGGCAAGATTTTGGGTACTATATGCAGATTACGGTAGAGGAGGTGGAAGGAGCGATGCGTAATATGTGCAGGGGCAGAGCAACGGGGCTAGACGAGATCCCGGTGGAATTCTGGAAGAGCGCGGGGCGAGTAGGTTTGGAGTGGCTCACTAGGTTGTTTAATGTTATTTTTAAGGCAGAGGAGATGCCCGAAGAATGGAGGTGGAGTACGATGGTTCCTATTTACAATAACAAGGGTGATATCCAAAATTGCAAAAATTATAAAGGTATCAAATTATTGAGTCACACTATGAAGGTTTGGGAAAGAGTGGTGGAGGCCAGGGTGAGGAAGTGCGTGTCTATTTCCGAGAATCAGTTTGGATTCATGTCGAGGCATTCGACTACGGAAGCTATTCATCTGGTAAGTAGATTAGTGGAACAGTACAGGGAAAGGAAGAAGGATTTACATATGGTATTTATTGACCTTGAGAAGGCATACAATAAAGTTCCGAGGGAGGTTCTGTGGAGGTGTTTGGAGGTTAGAGAAGTTCCGGTAGCGTACATTAGGGTGATTAAGGATATGTATGATAATTCTAAGACTCGAGTGAGGACTGTGGGTGGTGACTCGGACCTTTTCCCTGTGGTGATGGGGTTGCACCAGGGATCGGTCCTTAGCCTATTTTTCTTTGCCTTGGCGATGGATGTATTGTCGCATCACATCCAAGGGGAGGTGCCTTGGTGCATGATTTTTGCTGATGATATAGTGTTGATTGACGAGACACGTAGCGTATTTAACGCGAGGTTGGAGGTTTGGAGACAGACCTTGGAGTCGAAAGGTTTCAAACTAAGTAGAACCAAGACAAAATACTTGGAGTGCAAATTCAGTGAGACCCATGATGCAGACATAGAGGTTAAGCTTGATACTCAAGTAATCCCCAAGAGAGCGAGTTTTAAGTATCTCGGGTCTATTATCCAAGGTAGCAGGGAGATTGATAAAGATGTCACACATCGCATCGGAGCGGGGTGGATGAAGTGGAGGCTCGCTTCCGGAGTTCTATGTGATAAGAAGGTGTTGTTAGGACTTAAGGGTAAGTTTTATCGAGTGGTGGTTCGACCCGCTATGTTGTATGGGGCTGAGTTTTGGCCAGTCAAGAACTCCCACGTGCAGAAGATAAAAGTAGTAGAGATGAGGATGTTGAGATGGATGTGTGGGTGTACCAGGCGAGATAGAATTAAGAATGAAGCTATCCGGGACAGAGTGAGAGTAGCCTTCTTGGAGGACAAGATGCGGGAGTTGCGACTGAGATGGTTCGGACATGTTAGGAGAAGAAGCATTGATGCCCCTGTCAGGAGGTGTGAGAGGTTGGCCATGGAGAGTTTGAGAAGGGGTCGAGATAGGCCTAAGAAGTACTGGGGAGAAGTGATTAGGCAGGACATGGCGATGCTTCAGCTCACTGAGGACATGACACTTGATAGGAGGGTGTGGAGGTCGAGGATTAAGGTACAGGGTTAGTAGGTAGTTTATAGTGCTCACCGATAGGCTTAGTAGCATCAATTTCCCTTCATATTCTTTAATTTTTATTATGGTATGTGGTTTTGTTCGCCTCAGGTATTGTATTCCGTGTTGTTATTATTGAATACTTTGTATCTCTTTTTTCCATCTTTTTTTCTTCCATATTTTTTTTCTTTCTTTCTTTTTTTGTCCTTTATTTCTTCCTTCCTTGTTTCCCTCCCCCTCTTTCTCTTTTTACCTTTCCTGAGCCGAGGGTCTATTGGAAATAGTCTCTCTACCTGCATTAGGTAGAGTTAAGGTTTGCGTATAGACTATCCTCCCCAGACCCCACATGTTGGGATCAAACTAGGATTGTTGTTGTTGTAGTTGTTGTTGTATATTTCTCAGTAAAACTCTCAGTAGAATCAGTTTAAAAAATGAAGTAAATCGTAGTCAAAACCTCAGTAAAGTATCATCATAAAACCGCCCCTCGGTCCATAATCATCACTCGTAACAATTTCCCTCAGCACCTCACCATCACTCAGTATCAGCCCCGCGGGCAACCTCACAGTCACTCATGCCCCCCAATCACTCATCAATCGGCACTCACACTCAGTAGGTACCTGCGCTCACTGGGGGTGTGTACAGACTCCGGAGGGGCTCCTTCAGCCCAAGCGCTATAACAAGCCACATCATGGCATAAATCACTCTCAGGCACTCGGCCTCTCTCATATCATAACATCATCACAATATTGGCCCTCGGCCACACTCAGTCAGACACTCTCAGCATGCCACCCAGACCATGAATAAAACGGGGTTCTCGACCCAAAATAGTATTTCATTTCAAGAAATAGTAATATTATCATTTAAGAGTGTCAATAATTTCACAAGAAAGACTGAGTGTAAAATCATAGTTTCAAAGTAGTGAGAATATCAGCAAAACAACCCCCAAGGGGTTAAAACAGATCAGCAGTAGGCCCCAAACATGGTTTACAGCCCAAGTATATCAAATCATAGTAGTACTATAGGAAATAAGCTTTAAAAGTCATTTCGCAACTCAATAGTTGCCTAAAAAGTTACATTTTTCCAAATTTTCAATTCGTGAACGACCCACACTCATCATCCAGTGTGTGCGTCACTCAAAATCCGTGAAAGAATGCAAAGTTCGAGGTTTCATACCCTCAGGACAGGATTTAAAACATTACTTACCTCAAACTAGCCCAAAAACTATTTCGCAACACGCTTGCCTCTCGAATCAACTTCTGAGTTCTCCAAATCTATAAAGATCATATATTTATCTTAAAATTATGCTAAGGGAATGAATTCCAATTGAAAAATACCAATTTTAGCACAAAACCCGAAATTAGCCAAAACCCGACCCCCGAGACCGCGTCTTGGAACTCGACAAATTTTATACCAAAATGTTCTTCATCATCTCACGAGTCCGTACATATGAAGAAAGCTAAAAACGAAGTTCGTTTGGCCCCTCAAATCATCCCCTAAAGGTCTCATAATCTCAAGCTCTAACTCCACCTTTTTCTACTGATTTTCATGAATTAGACACTGATATTTGATCCTTAATCACATATAATCGAGTATTAGGGTCCAAAATCCTTACCTTAGTGAAGATTAAATGACTTTCCCACTTCAAAATCGCCTCAAAAGCTCTCTTCTCGTTCAAGAATGGTGAAAAAGTGAGTATTGGTCGCGGAGGGTTTATATAAATACTACCCAGGCCTTTCTTCACTGCGGTCGCGGAAGTACACACACGATCGCGAAGAACAAATCCCACAGGCCCTCAAAAGAACCTACGTGATCGCAGACCTTCACACGCGATCGCGATTCAACAGGACCTCCAACCACGCGATCGCGAAGAACACTGCCTTCTCTCACCACGCGCCTCTCTAACTCTACGCGATCGCAGGAGCTCTCACGCGATCGCACTGCTTAAGCCACCCAACCTCTGCGATCACGGACATACTTATGCAATCGCAGAGAGTAAATTCCTGCTCCCCTCAATATTCACTATGTGATCGCGGTTCTTCCTACGCGATCGCAGAGAATGATTTTCTGCTGCACAAAAAACAGAAAAACGGCAGACTTTAGAAGTTCAAAATTGCCCGTTAACCATCCGAAATCAATCCCGAGCCCTTCGGGCCCTCGAGACCCCAACCAAATTTACCAACACATCATAAATGATCATTCAAACTTAGTTTCACTCTCAAACACTAAAAATAACATCAAAAATACAAAAATCACATCGGATTCAAGCCTAAGAACTTTGAAATTTCTAAAATCCACTGATGATGCCGAAACTATCCAAAACAACTCCGATTGACCTGAAATTTTGAAGACATATCCAAAATTTTATTGCGAACCTGGTCCAACCGTCGAAATTCCATTCCGACCCCGATAGCTTATTTTTCACTGCCAAATCACCAAAAAATAACTTTTGCCAATTCAAGCCTAATTCTACACCGGACATGACAAAAATATTCTGAACACACTTCTAATTCCCAAATCACCTAAAGAATCTACCTGAACCATAAAATCCGCATTCCGATGTCGTTTACCAATAAGTCAACTCTCAGTTAACTTTTTCAACTATAAGGCTATTTTTAAGACTAAATGACTACAACCATTCGATTCCGAGCCTACCAACTCTAACACCTCATAAACAGTAATACCAACCTATGACAAGGCAATAATAATAATTATAATGCAGTTTCTATGTAACGACCGACGGGGTCGTTACATTCTCCCCCTCTTAAACAAACGTTCGTCCTCGAACGAGTCTAGAAACATACCTGGAGTCTCAAACAAGTGAGGATATTTGCTCCGCATCTCCTGCTCGGTCTCCCAAGTAGCCTCCTCCACTGGCTGACCTCTCCACTGTACCTTCACTAATGCTATATCCTTAGACCTCAACTTTCTGACCTGACGATCCAAAATTGATACTGGCTCAACCTCATATGACATATCATCCTCGAGCTGAACTGTGCTGAAGTCTAACACATGAGATGGGTCACCAACATATTTCCTAGCATCGACACATGAAATACCGGATGAACACTCGACAGGATGGGTGGCAAGGCAAGTCTATAAGCCACCTATCCAACCTTCTGAAGTACCTCAAAAGGACCAATAAACCGTGGACTCAGATTTCCTCTCTTTCCTAACCTCATAACACCCTGCATGGGCGATACCTTCAGATGTAACTTATCATCTTCCATAAAAGACACATCCCGGACCTTCCGGTCCGCATAACTCTTCTGCCTAGACTGCGCTGTGCGAAGTCGCTCCTGAATCAACTTCACCTTCTCCAACGCATCCTGAATCAAATTTGTGCCCAACAACCTAGCCTCACCAGGATCGAACCAACCAACCGGATATCTACACCTCCTACCATATAAAGACTCATACGGGGCCATCTAAATACTGGACTAGTAGCTATTATTATATGCAAACTCCGCCAGTGGCAGAAACTGATCCCATGAACCACCAAAATCAATCACACAGGCACGCAACATGTCCTCCATAATCTGAATAGTTTGTTCCAACTGCCCATCGGTAATGCAGTGCTCAACTCTACCTTAGTACCCATACCTCTCTGTACGGCCTTCCAAAACTGAGATGTGAACTGAGTACCTCTGTTAAAAATAATAGAAATCGGAACCCCATGCAACCGGACAATCTCCCTAATGTAAATACCAGCTAACCATTATGAAGTATAAGTAGTACCAACAGGAATGAAGTGCGCGGACTTGGTCAATCTATCCACAATGACCCAAATAGCATCAAAACCCTTCAAAGTCCGTGGAAGCCCAACTACAAAGTCCATAGTGATCCTCTCCTACTTCCACTCCGGAATATCTAACCTCTGAAGTAACCCACCTGGTCTCTGGTGCTCATACTTGACCTGCTGGAAGTTGAGACACCGTGCTACATACTCAACAATATCTCTCTTCATCCGCCTCCACCAATACTGTTGTCTTAGATCCTGATACATCTTCGCGGCACCCGTATAAATGGAAACTCGCGAGCTGTGAGCCTCTGCTAATATCAACTCTCGAAGACCATCCATATTGGCCACACAAATACGACCCTGCATCCTCATAACACCGTCATCATCGATAGTCACATCCTGGGCATCATCCTAACGGACCATTTCCTAAAGAACTAACAAATACAGATCATTATACTGCCGATCTCTAATCTGATCATAAAGAGAAGACCAGGAAGCCATGCTAGCTAATACCCGCGGAGGGTCTGACAAATCCAATCTCACCAACTGACCGGCTAAAGCCTGAACATCAAGTGCTAACGGTCTCTCTGCTACTGAAAGGTAAGCTAGACTCCCCAAACTCTCGGATCTGCAACTCAAAGCATCGGTCACTACATTGGCCTTCCTCGGGTGATACAGAATAGTAAGGTCATAATCCTTGAGAAGCTCTAACCATCTCCTCTGATGCAAATTCAAGTCCTTCTGCCTCAGCAGATACTGCAAACTACGATGATCAGGGAAAATCTCACACTGTACCCCATACAAGTAATGCCGCCAAATATTTAAGGCATGAACAATGGCAGCTAACTCAAGGTTGTGCACTAGATAATTCTTCTCACGCACCTTCAATTGTCTAGATGCGTAGGCAATCACCCTACTGTCCTGCATCAATACCGCTCCCAAACCAACTCTAGAAGCATCACAATAGACTGTGTAGGAACCTAAACCAGTAGGCAAAACCAAAACCGGAGCTGTGGTCAATGCTGACTTGAGCTTTTGAAAGCTCTCCTCACACTCATCGGACCATCTGAATGGAGCATCCTTCTGGGTCAATCTGGTCAAAGGTGAAGCAATAGAAGAGAATCTTTCCACAGAACGACGGTAACATCCTGCCAAACCAAGGAAACTCCTAATCTCCGTAGCTGAAGACGGTCTGGGCCAACTCTGCACCGCCTCAATCTTCTTTGTATCAACCTAAATACCCTTACTAGACACCATGTGTCCCAAGAAAGCTACTGAACCAAGCCAAAACTCACACTTGGAGAATTTTGCATAAAGCTTCTCCTCCCTCAACATCTGTAACACAATCCTCAAGTGCTGAGCATGCTCCTTCTTGCTACGAGAATAAACTAGGATTTCATCAATCAACGGAATGATGAACGAATCAAGGTAATGTTGAAACACATTGTTGATCAATTGCATGAACGCGACTGGAGCATTGTTCAGCTGAAATGACATAACCAGAAACTCATAATGACCATATCTGGTCCTGAAAGCAGTCTTCGGAGTGTCAGAATCCCGAATCTTTAACTGCTGATACCCCGACCTCAAGTCGATCTTGGAGAACACCCTAGATACCTGAAGCTGATAAAACAAGTCATCAATACGGGGCAAAGGATACCAGTTCTTCACCGCAACCTTATCCAGCTGCCTATAATCAATGCACATACGCATGGAGCTATCTTTCTTCTTCACAAACAACACCGGTCCACCCCAAGGTGACACACTAGGCCGAATGAACCCCTTATCTAAAAGTTCCTAAAACTGCTCTTTCAATTCTTTCAACTCTGCTGGTGCCATACAGTAAGGTGGAATAGAGATAGGTTGGGTGTCTGGCACCAAGTCAATACCAAAATCAACATCCCTATCAGGTGGCATGCCTGGTAGGTCTGCGAGGAATACATCCGGAAACTCACGGACTACAAGAACAGAATCAACAGAAGGAGTCTCACTAATAACATCCCTCACAAAAGCAAGATAAGACTCACACCCTTTCTCAACCATACATTGAGCCTTCAAATAAGGAATCACTCTGGTAGGTACATGCTCTATAGACCCTCTCTACTCAACTCTCGGAACTCCGGGCATAGCTAGGGTCACGGTCTTAGCGTGACAATCAAGAATAGCATGACATGGGGATAACCAATCCATGCCCAGAATCACATCAAAATCGACCATGCTGAGTAACATCAAGTCCACTCGGGTCTCCAAACCCCCAATAGATATAAGACACGACTGATACACACGGTCCACAATAATAGTATCGCCCACCGGAGTCGAAACATGACCAAACATAACTAAAGACTCACGGGGCATATTCAGAAAGTGAGCAAAATAGGATGATACATAAGATTACGTGGAAGCAGGGTCAAATAAAGACAAAGAATTAGTGTGACAGACTGAGATAGTACCTGTAATCACCGCGTCTGAGGCCATAGCATTAGGCATAGCCGAAGTGCATAAATACGTGGCTGGCCTCCACTTGCTCGACCTCCCCCTCTAGGGCGACCTCTAGTTGCCTGAACACCACCCCTGGCTGCCTGGGTAGGTGGTGAAGTGACTGGGGCTGAAGTCGAGGGCTGAACCCTCTGCTGAGATGAACTACCAGGACGACGGGGACACTGCCTCCACCCATGTCCGAACTCTCCATACTCAAAACAACCACCTGGAGCTGGAGCTGGAGATAGAGACTGAAGAGAACCCCTGCCACCATGATAACCGCCGGATGAACCGTGCATAAAAGAACCCTGATATGATGATGCTCTAGAGGATCTATGAGCTGGAAAGGCACTAAAATATGAACGCCCCTGATAAGAACTGCGAGGACCCTGCCCCAAAATGCACCACTGTAAGCTGGGCGAGCTGACTGAGGAGGTCTAAATGGACGACCTCTGCTGTACTGAAACTGCCCTCTAGAAGAGGCACCACTGAAGCTACCTGATTCCCGAGGCCTCTTGGCCTCCCTCTCCTCACGCTCCTGCCTACAAACTGATTCAATGTCCCGAGCAATGTCGACTACCTGCTCAAATGTAGCTCCAGACACTCTCTCCCTTGTCATCAAAATGCGAAGCTGATACGTGAGACCATCTACAAACCTCCTAATCCTCTCCCTATCAATAGGGACAAACTCAGAAGCATGTATAGCCAACTCGGAAAACCTCATCTCGTACTGAGTAACTGACAACTCTCCCTGGCGCAGCTACTCAAACTGCCTGCGCTACTTCTCTCTGTGGGACTGAGGAACATACTTCTCCAAAAAGATCGTGGAGAACTGCTGCCAGGTGAGTGGTGCTGAACCAACCGGCCTACACTTCTCAAATGCCTCCCACCAAGTGAAAGCAGCACGAGTAAACTGAAATGTAGCAAATGAGACCTCACTGGTCTCCAAAATACCCGCAGTACGTAGTATCCTCTGGCATTTATCCAGAAAACCTTGGGCATCCTCACCCTCTGTGCCGCTGAAAGTCGGAGGCTGAAGTCAACTGAACCTCTCCAGCCTACGCTGCTCATCCTCGGGCATAGCTGGGACTACATAGTCCTGAACTGGGGCAACCAGCTGGCTGGGACTACCCTCGGTGCCTGAATACCCTGTACATCCTGCTCCGGTGTCTGACCAGTTGGAGCCTGAATGCCTCCCCCGACCTGAGCTGCAGTGGCAGTAGTAGACATAGCAACTGCCTGAGATAAACTAGTACACACCATCAATATCTGAGCTAGGGTCTCCTGAAGACCCGGAATAACAATAGGCAATGCCGGTGCCTGAGCCTGTCCCGCTGAAGCACCATCGGCGGTAACCTGATCCTGAATGATAGGGGGATCATGTGGTACTGTCCCGGCTGCTGCGCGAGCTGGTCCCCTAACTCCACCACGGCCCTTGTCTGGCTGGTGTCTGGTCACCCTGATCGGTATTGCGTGTCCTCACCATCTGTGAGAGAATGAAACAACATGAGTTTAGATTTCAAGAACCAATAGAATGGCACAGAAGAGTTCAAGAAAACGGAGATTTTTCCTAAGAGTTCTGCAGCCTCTCGAAGATAAGTCGACGTTTCCGTACCGATCCGCAAGACTCTACTGAACCTGCTCATGACCGTTGAGTCCTATGTAACCTTGAGCTCTAATACCAACTTGTCACGACCCCAAATCCTAACCGATCGTGATGGCGCCTATCGTGGAACTAGGCTAGCCAACCATCACACAACTACTCATTTGTTCTATTATAATATTTCAAAAATTAATAATAAGCAGCAAACAGAGTATAAAATAATTTCTTTAAGTCTTTACGCCCCAATAATAATCTAACAGTCTAAACAATTCTCCAAGATTGGAGTCAACCGATCACGAGCATCTAAGAAATAAACTAAATCTGCTAATGTCATAATAATGTCTATGAATTAAATACTAAGTACTATATGAAGAAGGGAAGTGGAGAAGCTACGGACGCTGGACAGCTACCTCGAAATCTCAAAGCTGGTGATAAATGAACTCGGACGGTTACTGATCTGAACCAGTTCTTGGATCTGTACACAGAGGTACAGAGAGTAATGATGAGTATGCCAACTCAGTAGTAATGAAAATAAATCACAGTCTGAAGTATATGAAACACACATCACAAAACATCAATCCACAAAACAGTAACACATCAAGTCTCTATACAGTATACATAAGTTCGAAAACCAATTTCCAGAAAATCCTATAAAACGAGTATATTTCTCAGTAAAACTCTCAGTAGAATCAGTTTAAAAAATGAAGTAAATCGTAGTCAAAACCTCAGTAAAGTATCATCATAAAACTGCCCCTCGGGCCATAATCATCACTCGTAACAATTTCCCTAAGCACCTCACCATCACTCAGTATCAGCCCCGCGGGCAACCTCAAATTCACTCATGCCTCCCAATCACTCATCAATCGGCACTCGCACTCAGTAGGTACCTACGCTAACTGGGGGTGTGTACAGACTCCGGAGGGGCTCCTTCAGCCTAAGCGCTATAAACAAGCCACATCATGGCATAAATCACTCTCAGACACTCAACCTCTCTCATATCATAACATCCTCACAACATTGGCCCTCGGTCACATTCAGTTAGACACTCTCAACATGCCACTCGGGCCATGAATAAAACGGGGTTCTCGACCCAAAATAGTAATTCATTTCAAGAAATGGTAATATTATCAAATAAGAGTGTCAACAATTTCACAATAAAGACTGAGTGTAAAATCATAGTTTTAAAGTAGTGAGAATATCAGTAAAACAGCCCCCAAGGGGTTAAAACAGATCGGCACTAGGCCCCAAACATGGCTTACAACCCAAGTATATCAAATCACAGTAGTACTATAGGAAATATGCTTTAAAAGTCATTTTGCAACTCAATAGTCACCTAAAAGGTACATTTTTTCAAATTTCCAATTCGTGCACGCCCCACACTCGTCATCCAGTGTGTGTGTCACTCCAAATCCGTGAAAGGATGCAAAGTTCGGGGTTTCATACCCTCAGGACAGGATTTAAAGACATTACTTACCTCAAACTAGCCCAAAAACTATTCCGCAACACGCTTGCCTCTCGAATCAATTTCCGAGTGCCCCAAGTCTATAAAGATCAGACTTTTATCATCAAATTATGCTAAGGGAATAAATTCCAATTGAAAAATATAAATTTTAGCACAAAATCCGAAATTAGCCAACACCCGACCCTCCGGGCCCGCATATCGAAATTCGACAAATTTTATAATAAAATGTTCTTCATCATTTCACGAGTCCATACATATGAAGAACGCTAAAAACGGAGTTCGTTTGACCCCTCAAATCATCCCCTAAAGGTCTCATAATCTCAAGCTCTAACTCCACCTTTTTCTACTGATTTTCATGAATTAAACACTGATATTTGATCCTTAATCACATATAATCGAGTATTAGGGTCCAAAATCCTTTCCTTAGTGAAGAACAATGATTTTCCCTATTCAAAATCGCCTCAAAAGCTCTCTTCTCGTTCAAGAATGGTGAAAAAGTGAGTATTGGTCGCGGAGTATTTATTTACATACTGCCCAGGCCTTTCTTCACTGCGATCGCGGAAGTACACACGCGATCGTGAAGAACAAATCCCCCATGCCCTCAAAAGAACCTACGCGATCGTCGACCTTCACACGCGATCGCGATTCAACATGACCTCCAACCACGCGATCGTGAATCAACACACGTGATCACGAAGAACACTGCCCTCTCTCACCACGCGCCTCTCTAACTCTACGTGATCGCAGGAGCTCCCACGTGATCGCACTGCTTAAGCCACCCAACCTTTGCGATCGCGGACACACTTATGCGATCGCAGAGAGTAAATTACTGCTCCCCTCAATTTGCTCTACGCGATCGCAGAGAATGATTTTCTGCTGCACAAAAACCAGAAAAACAACAGACTTTACAAGTTCAAAATTGCCCGTTAACCATCCGAAATTAATCCCGAGCCCCTCGGGATCCCAACCAAATTTACCAACACATCATAAATGATCATTCAAACTTAGTTACACTCTCAAAACACTAAAAATAACATCAAAATACCAAAATCACATCGGATTCAAGGCTAAGAACTTTTAAATTTCTAAAATCCACCAACGATGCCGAGACTATCCAAAACAACTCCGATTGACCTGAAATTTTGCAGACATATCCAAAATTATATTGCGAACCTGTTTCAACTGTCGAAATTCCATTCCGACCTCGATCACCTATTTTCCACTGCCGATCGAAAATCACTAAAAACTAACTTTCGCCAATTCAAGCATAATTCTACACCGGACATCACAAAAGTATTCTGAACACACTCCTAAGTCTCAAATCACCTAATGAAGCTATCCGAACCATAAAATCTGCATTCCGAGATCTTTTACCAATAAGTCAACTCTCAGTTGACTTTCCCAACTATAAGGCTATTTTTAAAGACTAAATGACTAAAATTCTCGCTACAACCATTCTGATTCCGAGCCTACCAACTCTAACACCTCATAAACAGTAATACCAACCTATGACAAGACAATAATAATAATTATAATGCAGGTTCAACGTAACGACTGACCGGATCATTACACTTATTTTGGATAATTATTTTCTAATTGGTATTTTGAACATGTAGATAACTTTCTCATACATAAATTATACTATGCTAATACGTCGGTTTAATTTCCATAACTTATGTATCACTTGTATTAGTAGTGGAAAGAATTCAAACTAATTGTTGTAAATCTTAATTTTATAGATAAAAAGTCATATAAATCTTGAAGTTTGTGAACATGTATATAAAAACAATACATTAGTAATGAAATATTGACAATATTTGAAGATGTCTCAAAATAAAAATAGTTCCATACAAATTGCAAAGTGAAGTATACATTATTCACTTGTAATGAATTTGTCCAACGGGACAAAGCATGGAAAATTGAACCCACGTGTTCCTATTACCCTCAAACAAAGCAGTACTTTTATTTTGGTTCAAAATAAATCTTTATATATATAATCAAGAAAAAATTTAATTTATTTTTCAAATTATTCTTATGTATGTATTCCTAAAAAGTCTTTTACTCCTTATATTAAATTATGTTATAATATTTAATTAAGAATAATTTAGTCACACTAATAATTTTTTTTAAAATCTAATATTATTTTAATAAATATACAAAAATAAATTAATCACTTATTATAGACCAGAGCAGTATTCCAGAGAGAGTAGTATTAAACAGTTGTATTCCCTCCACTGGGGCACCTTGCCCAGACCACTCCCTTATTTTGCAGGGTTACAAAGGAGGAATCTAGCTTATTTGATCAAATTTCTAAATATAATTATTTTAAAAAATCTCTTCTGGAAAGTAATAGACACTAACATCAATTTATTTGAATCTTATTAATAAAATGTATTTTTATTATTATTAGAGTAGCGGTTTACTTGATAAATAAAATTTTATTATATTTTTCCAAAAATGTACTAACAATTTATGCTTGGTCAAAGTCCAAGTGGGCGTTTAGACATAAGAATTGTAAAATTTAGAAAAAAGGTGAAAATATTTTTTAAGTGAAAATAGTATTTGAAAACTAGAGTTATGTTTGGACATGAATATGAATTTGCTTGTTTTTGAAGTTTTGTGAATGATGATTGAAAATTTTTGAAAAACAGTTTTTGGAATTTTTTAAATTTTTAAAAAATTTAAAAATTCATCTTTAAGTGAAAATTTAAAAATTTATAGCCAAACATGAAATTTGGAAAGAAGTGAATTCTTTTTTTTTTTAAAAAGTGAATTATTTCTTATGTCCAAACTCCAAACGGGCTCTAAAACTATTTTCGGACAAACGCTATTCTTTTCAGATTCTGAAAAATAATTGTTGCTATTATTCAAAAATAAATGTATTTTTTTTCTTTTTAAAAACGTGGTCAAATTCTTCAAAAGGGTGGCTAATAATGCAATCGTTTTATGCAAAAGCTGAGTTGACCTCTGCTACCAAAAGAGGGGAGCATCTTGAAAATGGGGTTTGGTGCAGCTAGTCCCTCCACTTCAATGGCGGGCCATGTTTTCCTTCGAAGCTCTCATCAGAAGGAAGTAATGTTAGGGTCTTGTTTGCGAAAAGAAACATGGAGGATTAATCTCAACTTGCCCAAGCTCAAGCACCAATCAAGAAACTCATTTTGCTGCATCAATGGATCAATCGATTTCGAAGAAAGAACAAGTCCTAATGAGGTCAATTTTAAGAACCCATCTCTCATTTTTGGTTTATTTGGCTGTCGTTTTAGTCATCCACTTAGCTGCTGCAGATGCTAATCAAGTTTGAATATTGTTTTGAGTATTTTAATTTGAGGACAGTATGATACACAAAGATCCTGATTTAGGAATTTGACGTGTCAATTTACTATCTTTATATTCAATTTTGGTTCTTATTGTTGTTTGAGAATCCTGACTCAAGAGCTTATATTCCTGTTGCCTTACAGACAACAAAATAAGTGAATCAATTATATGTGGTTTTCATTTCCAAAAAAAACAAACAGTTTGATGACTTTAGATTAGTGCTGTGTTTCATCATTCCTTGATTTAATTCTATTTCACATTCAAAGGTATACACGTCAGTGTCGAAGCTTTGAATTTACTTAAGGGTATTCAAATTTAAAAGAAAGTGAAAAAAAATCCCGACAAAGGGTGTTCAATATGTGTTATATATCTCTAAAACGTAATATTTTACCTATATACATAGTGCATCTTTTCGACGAAGGGTGGTCAACTGACCACCTTGTAACTGTGTGGCTTCGCCACTGATATAGGTTAACAGCGGCAAACTAGATACTATAGGCTAAGCAACTAGGAAGAAGTATAAGAATGAAAGATGTTCAAACTAGCATATTAGAAGATCAATCAGCTAAAATGACCATAGGCCTTATGAAAGTACAACTAGGCCGTGATTCGTGTTTAGATGGAAAACGTTGAGAACTTACAGATTGAGTCTCCTGGTTTTCTCAATTTTTCGAAGAATGTTTCCTGAAAATTTTAATGTAGCTTGTAAAGGACATGCTTCCTTTTCAGACAGAGAAAAACTGTGAAAAATTTTCTATGTGAAACACCACATCGTTTCCCGTATAAATTGTTCTTGGATTGGAGAAATTATCTTTATTCTGTTTTCTTCGGTTATTATGTGAAGATTACATTGTAGATGCAGCTCACTTCGGATTAGATAACTAAGAAATGCTGTATCATGACAGTCACGAGATAAGTTGTTTATATCTAACGACATTCTTCCAGTAGTTTCCTTTACCAACCCCATCCTCCAGAAAAAATAAAAGATGAAAGATGAAGGTTAAAATATGCGTTGCAACCGGTCAAGATTACCATGTTTTGCATCCTATTTTTGGCAATGTTAATATATTAACTTTTGCTCTTGCTAGGTAATCTTCATAAGAAAGACTTCCTTATAACTCTTCTTGCATAAGTGCTAAGGACATGCAGCTAAACCACGAAGAAGATAACCCATCTCTCTCTCTCTCTTGGGTAGGGAGTGATTTGGTACTTGTTGGAAAATACTGTTCCCATTTGGAAATTGTTGAGTATTGTGCTATTGATTTCCGTGTTATTGATTGAATATACCTTCTTTTATTTTGCTCACTTTTGAATTCCTGAATAAAGAAAGAGATGGAACACACTGGTTACAAAAAAATACACTTATGCCATCAGGTTGTAGACTCAGTGAAACGATCTACTCTGTTTATCCTGCTGGAAAATTTGTGATATATCAGATATGGCTTGCTTGCTAAAAGTAGCCGTGGTATATAACAGCCCAATTGATTTTCGGCTCATAAGGATCTAATACTCCTACTACCTTTCCTTCTTTATCACTTTCTGATTTATAAAAATGACTTCCACCAAAAGTATGGCTTGACAGCTGCATATCTTAGCATGGACTCTGACTCATCAGAATTGAGACCTATATGAAAGCTATGCACCATGACTATATTCAATCGATCGGTGCTGGAAACTTGCGAGTGGCATGCTTCCTAGATGATGGAGTAAATTCGTCAGCGGATGCTTTTCTCTTATATATAATTTTTCCACCTTTCTGACGGAGAAACAAATATTGGGGAAATTATCAAGCAGAATTCTAATATCCCCACCCTCTCTTTCATTTGACAGTGGGTGGCCACACATCTTGGTAATGTCAGCCAGTTGCAAAAGTATGTTTGGTTATTTTTTACGACCTTAACTCTATGTAAATAGTCATAGATGTGAGTTTTTATTGCGCATTTTATATATTTATTTTATTTTTTGTATATGATAGAATTGCGTTGATAATGACTATTTGTGGACAAGAAAGAAAAAATCATCTGTTTCAGATAGTATTGCTTAATTTTGGTACGATACCTTTATTGCATCTTGATTACACAATACATCTAGTTCTGAAGGTTTCCTAAAGTAACAATCTATTGAAAATGCAGGTCAAGAAAGAGATTGAGCAATGCTATGAATTAATACACAGGCTTGGACGGGGTGCCGTGTATTTGGGATCTTCAAGGATGGGTCCTGAACATCCACACTACATAAAAACCTTCGAATTAGGGAGCAAGGTTAGTGAACTTTATCCAAATTTTAGGGGTCAAGAAATAGAAAGGAATGAAAACGTAGGAGAAATAATGGAAAATGGCGAGCTTGTATCTAAAGATAATACTATTTTGAGAAGAATGTGCGAGCTTTACTATTTTATAGTTCATGAAGATTCCTTCATCGGCTGAGCTTTTTCTAAATACTACTTGTTCGACAGATTGCGGCCCTCTTAGATTGTACGACATGGTCGGGTGCTGGGCCAGGTTTAATGGATGCTGCAACGCAAGGTGCCCTACAAGCAGGGAAGCGTGTTGGTGGGTTCAAGATAGGTAGAGAAGCTGGGGAATGGACGGCTTCAAATTTTCATCCGTACTTGCCATCAGAGAGTTATCTTACATGCAGGTAATTAAGGACACGTTGTAAAGCCAAAGAACCACAGTTGGGCAGTTACAAAGCATCCCGCGTTCACGCAGGGTCCGGTGAAGGGCCGCACCCCAAGGGGTGTGAGGTAGAACGCAAGCATTAGTGTACCCTAACGCAAGCATTAGTGACTGCTTCCACGGCTCGAACCCGTAATTTATAGGTCACACGGAGACAACTTTACATATGCTCCAAGGCTCCCCTTCCCCCGGGCGCTTACTACGGTAGCATAAATGCATGATTTTTCTTATCCTCAGTTAGTTCTTGAATTCATCAATCTTATTGTACTTAGGTTTTTCTCTGCGAGGAAACATGGGTTGGTGGATGCTGTTGTGAGATGTAAAAGCTCTGAGAGGACAGCTTTTGTCGCCCTTCCTGGTGGAATTGGTACCCTTGACGAGATTTTTGAGATTATGGCTTTGATTCAACTGGAACGAATTGGGTCTCAACTTCCTGTTCCTTTTCTTCTAATGAACTATGACTCATTTTATTCCAATTTGCTGGAGTTCCTCAACGATTGCGAGAAGTGGGGCACTGTCTCCAAGAACGAGGTTGCATCATTGTGGAAAGTTTGTAACAACAACTCAGAAGCTTTGGCTTACTTGACAGAATTTTATGGTCTTTCTCCTGTCGAGACTCGGAGAAAAGATTCTGAATCAGTAGAAAGTAGAAGTTTACCTTGACATTTTTCATCCATCAGCTATGGAGAAAAGCTCAAGATTATGTTTTATCAGCAATTTCCATTTGTTATTCTACTCTCTGAAGGAGTTGTCATTTTCTTGGTGATATCATGAAAATGTGTGGTCTGAACAAAACTTTCTTAGTTGTGACTTGCTTTTTCTGAGATTAATGTTAAACGAAAGTGCAGAGTGTTACTTTCTTCTCTCCAATCTCCATAAGATGTTAGTGGGAAACTCAGTTCAAGGTTGTTTGGTTCACGAGAGGTTGATTATTTAGTGTAAATACATTTTTTTGTTGGATATTTGATTCATTGTATTAAAATGTTAGTTAAACCTTGTGTAATTTCAAACATGTTTTAGTTTTAATCACATAAAATTTTGATCTAATAAATTTTCTATGTCTATAGCGCCTTTAAGCTCTGATCCACTTTATGTAACGACCGATTATACATCTAGGTTATTTGGTCTTTTAAGTGATTTATCCAATTATAGTTATTTCATGTGTAAATTATCCCATTTCATATCCGAAATACCGGTATTATATATGAGTTTAAATTCTATGCAAAAAATATTGTCTAAAAAATGTTTACACAATCAACTTTTTAAAAGGTAGATCTCTATTTTTGTGATAAACATTAATGAATAACCTCATAATACTGATAATTAACATGCTAGTATAGGATTGCCTAATTACATTGATCAGATTCATAATTTTTAAATCATGGGTGCTAACTATTTTTAACTTGAAATTATTGCTTAGACTAGGTGCTCAATTAGTATAGTTGTATGAAACCTAGCTTTTCTATGTAAGTAATAGTGTTTGTCTCCAAAAGCAATAGGTGCTTAAGCACCATAATATATGAAGTCCATCCACCATTGACATTGATCGTGAGAAGTTTTTTAGAATGTTAGTATATATAATTTAAACATATTATTTATGCCGAAAATGCAAATGCAGGATGAATAACACCTAATTTTATCTCATTATAAATTTTTAATAACTCAAATTGAACGATCCCTAGGATCTTAGATGCAGCAAAATAATAATATGAATTACTGGATTAAACTTGAGGTTTTATTTTTACAGTGGTAGAGTGAAGATTTTTACATATTAAGTTAGTTAAGAGTCCGGTATACATAATACCAAAATAAAATATTAATTAAGAAATGAAATCCTAAGATATCCAGTATCATGAAATAAAAACCATATAATATATATATATATACATGCGTTCATTCATGACTCTACGCTCAGTAATAAATATTTTTACCTACTGAGGAGACATGAATTATACTCCTCCTATATTACATCAAACAGCAAGAGGAGATCGTCGAAGTCGGACGACGTCGTTCCCGTGCTTGTGCCGCCACAGAGCATTCATATTTGTTGCCAAAATTATGGAAATTTTTATTGGAAGGTGGTTTTAATTGAGGATTAAGCTGATGAAGAGACCTACCATATAATTGTCCTCCATAATTATTTCTATTTAACGTGTGTACCATGAATGGATAACTTTGCACCATGAGTTGCTGTTCCAATGCAGAGGAGGGTGAAATGATGAAAATAGTGTTGTTTGTTATGGAAGGGCAATGTAAGAATATTGGATGATATTTATAAGATTCTTTAAATGGAAATAAGATTTGGCCTGGATTTTCCTTTTATCTTCATAGCTAAATAAAAGATTCGTACTATAGAAAAGACGTCAATTTGTTTTTATAAAATAACCTCTCTATGTACATATCCCTAAAAAGTTTAATAACCTCTATGCACATATCCCTAAAAAGTTTTCTTACTCTTCATATTAAATGTTTAATTAGAGGTAGTTTAGTCATAGTAGGTATTTTTGTATAGAATTTAGTATTTTCTTAATGATATGCTAAAAGCAAATTGATCACTTATTGTAAACCGAAGGGAGTATAATACAATAAATATACCAAGAAAGGAAAACATATCAGAAAAATCTTCTTAACATTCTGTACCCTATCAATTGACATAAATGAAATTCTCCAAATATTTATAGTTTAGCATATAATAATTCTATTTTCCAGTAAACCCAAAATTAGTTGAAAAATAATAAAAAGAATTGTCGAATCCTCTCATTGTTTGATGAACTTAATCTAATAGTACCTTCCATACTCCTATTCCACCCTCCAATCCACACCCTCTCCACCCCGAGCCTCCAGACCCCGACCTACCAGCTTGCACCTCAGCCTCACCCTACCCATCTCCACCGCCACCCCCTCGTCCACTCTCCAACTCCACGCCTCGGTCCACCTCTCCCTCCCAAGCAACTCCATCTCCCCCCTCCACCACCACCACCAACCCACCCTCGACCCTTATTTCCCCTCCTCGTCCTACCCCTTCCCTCTGCCCCGAGCAATCAACTCCCGCTACTCATTCCCCTCACGACCCGAACTTTACTATCGAAATACGGAGGTAGGTGACCGACTAGTGTTAGGTGTCGGGGTAGGGTTTGGGATCAAAGTCAGGGTACGGGGTTGGGGGACAGGTGTCGAGGTCTAACGTCCAGGTTCGAATTTGTAGCATTTACCTAAATAATATTAAAATGTTTTTGAGACAATATTTTTTCCTCACTTATCAAACACCAGAGAATAAGCAAGAGAATTACTTATTCTTCAGGAAAAGAGTTTCCGTGAAAAATATTTTCTATCATACCAAATGCATCCTTAGACGTACTATATGTTTCAATATTCGAGATTATATTTTCTTCTAGAATAATTAAACGGTTACATCACTTATTGTCAAAATATAACCAAAATGTATAAGTCAACCGATATGCTTTACCTTACATCTATTTTTTGTTGTTTCCTCGTATCATACTTCAAAGAAAAATAATCCTGCAGTATATTTTCTTGCCCTCATAAATAAAGCAATAAACTTGTTTAAGTTGTACTGATAATGTAAAAATTCTTTACTGTCTATGACTAGCAATAACGAATTACTCCATACACTCCAGAATAGTGGGTTTAATTTGCCTAGTTACATAGTATTGCAATTGCTTATATGACCATCTCTATGTCCATAAAAGGCAGGCGGCAGCGGCCCAGGCCCGGAATAAGGCGCCAAGGGCGGCGGAGGCGGAGGTAGAGGCAGTTGTAGACCGTGGTATCTGCCGTGCCGGGGCAGAGCAAACCTGGGGTGATTGAAATTACGAAATGATCCTTGATTAAAGGGTGCTTTTTCGGGTGGTTTAAGAGGTTGTGAAGGAAGAAACAAGTTGCTGGAACATTGACCAAATTGAATCCATTCTAATTCTGCAGATTTTCCTGATTTAGCAAGATTTCTCATTAATAAAGCTGGATCCACTATCCCTGATACTTCAACCTTTCCATCTTCTTTCAATTTGAATTGACGCACTCCTGCATTTAAAAAATCAAAATTATGATGAGCCTCTCAAGAAACTAGCCCAAGATCACACATATGTTATATTGTACCAAATAACAAAGAATTAAAGAATTTAACTAATATACACGGACGACAATATAAAAGATATTTTATATTTATATCACCAAAAAGATAACTACGTATATGTAACCATCTATAAAAAAAAAAAAAAATTAGTTATCAACCGCAACATGTTAAAACATATTGATAGGTGAAAACTAATATTGAACTCTACCATACCCTACCCTTTGTGCTACTCAAGACTCTGTTGACTGCCTTTTGCCAACCAACAGAACGAACTTTAACTTTAATTACACAAACCTGCAGAATATTTTTTACAAAAGAATCAAATAAAGTTTAAAAATCAATCATATTTAGACGCGGATGCAACAGGTTCAACTATATATATGGATGCTTATGAAAAAATCACTAAAATAAATATTAATTATCATAATCGAAATATGAGTGGTGAGAAATAATAATTGAACGTGTTTAGATTCTGATCATATGTCACAATATTAGAATAAAAGAGAGGAAAAAAAGATTAACCATGAAAGCAAGATTGGCTTCATTGGGACGGGGAAGAGGAGCTGGTTGAAAGCATTCACTTAACATTCGAATGAGGTTTTTCAATGGCTTCATCAAGGGCGGCTCTAGGTTCACTGGCCTTTGGCCTCCAAATATTTAAGGTCCTAAAAATATAAAGTACTACTATATCATTATATAATATAGAGGAGTTTACATAAATACATGTAGAATCATAAAATATTTCATAATCTACAATTATAAAGTAATTAACATAATTTACAACTTAAACACGGTAAAAGGATAAAAGAAATAGCTCTTAAATCTGATAGCTTCCTATAAATAAGGAAACTGAATATCAAATATATGGAAATAGCTCTTAAATATGGTAGCTTCCTATAAATAAGGAAGCTGAATATCAAACATTATTAATAAAATCAATTGTTCCCTAAAATACCAAATCGCAATTCCTATAAATAATAATGTAACTAAATACGAAAAATTCTCATTACTTTCTTATTTGTATTCCCCTTCTCCACCACATTCTCAACCAGCAGTCCATTCTTTATCAAATTCTCCTTCTCTAGTAGTAGGAGAAATAATCTTTAAATAAAACTTATCCCCCAAAAAAAAAAACGGATCAAAATACATCATAATCAATATAGCATATAAACTTTAATACTAAAATATCCAATGTGAACTAGCGTGCCATTATTAAAAAAGATATGATGTAGTATATTATATATCTATACACAAAGTGTCATATAAGTTTATATTATATAATATATTGTATACTATATTCGTAGTATACATTCGATATATGCATCTGTTATAGGATTTATTTCAAACCGTTATATACTTTGAATCCTATGTGCAAGATTATGGATTTTAAAAAATAGAACTATTCTTATAGAAACCAACTTTGAAAAATTCATAGTAACTACCAGAAGACCTATCAAATGGGATGAAATTGATTTTCCTAAAGAATGGGTCATAGAGAAAGCAGTTGCACCTCGGAATACTGGTAATACAGAAATAGAACAAACCTCAGATGGTACTATTAAAATCAGGTTCAATGAACCCATTCAAACTGATAATATCATTTTGTCATCTGGGTTAACTAGAGCAAACTCTTCTTATATTTCTCCAATTGATTATGTGGTGGACTTTCCTTCAAGAGCTTCCACATCTCAGATTAGAGAAAATAATAGAGTTAATAATATTAGTATTAGCAGTGATAATATTGTCAAGATTGATTCAGATCTTGAACCTACTGCATCCGAAATGGATTTTTCAAATGGTGTTACTAATGGTTGAAAACAAAATAGATTTTAGTCCGGGTTCACCGGCAAGAAAAATGATTTTAGAAGAATTTTTAAAACCCAGATAGGCTATTTTCAGAAAATGGTTTCATGAAAACATGACAAGTGAATTAATTCAATATTTTAGACATGATTTTTATGAGGATATTAGCAAGAAAATAAAATTATTGCTTTTGTTCCATGGTTTATGTCTAAACATGTTTATAACTATATTTCTGTGTTAGAAAGAGATTATACGCTCATTAACGGTAATATTGTTAATTCTATTTTTCCACCCCAACAATCTTTTCATATAGGAAAAAAGACAAAATTATTTATTGCACGACTTTTTTAAAAATATTTGAAAATGATGTTGCTGCTATAATAGCAAAAAATTTGAATACCATGCTCACTCAGAATAACTATACTAATATGTATGTTAGTATCTTGGGCGAATAAGTTATAAAGATTCACGAGAAATTGGACAAGCTAATAGCTGAAGTCCAAAAAATTCAACAGAAGGATGCTAAAGGTAAAGAGAAAATTGCTACTACAAGTATCCAACCACCTCCTGAAGTGAAAAACTTTAAATTAAAAGGTCTTGATGACTTGGAAGAACTTCTTAATAAGAAGTTTGGCGAATTTAGGCTAGCCCCTTAACATTAGAGCATAAACCTGATAAAGGCAAGGGACTACAGGTAGAGGATGGGATTAATAAAATCTCTGAAAAATATGCTCGCAAACCTTACCAAAAAATATTTTATTATCCTAGACCAACCCCTCAAGATGTCCTAATAGAAGAACAGGACAATGACCACTACCATCAAGGATATAGTGGGTCAGATATCTATGAGTGGAATATAGATGGTCTTGCTGAAAGACAAATCTATACTACAGTACATAGAATGCTTATGTACAGCACTATCTGCAAGGTTAATAAGAATTCAGATAGGGCAATTACAGAAATAATTATTGCCGGTTTTACTGGTCAGCTTAAAGGCCGGTGGGATAATTATCTTACCCATGGCCAAATGCATCAAATAATGAATGCCACCAAAACTGAGAAGATAAGACTGTCCAGAATTCAGTCTATTCTTTAGTCATGAATATCATAGAACACTTTTCTGGAAGAGGATAAGATAATAGTGAGACCATTAGGACAATGCTCCAAAATATGAAGTGTAAAACCCTTACATCTTTCAGATGGTATAAAGATGTTTTCTTATCCAGAGTGATGGAATTACCAGAGAGTAATAACACTCATTGGAAGTCCAAATTCATAGACGGAGTCCCTCCCTTATTTGCTGAAAGGATTCGAAAGGTCCTTAGAGGTACAGGGATGAGTATAAATTATGAGGCTTACTCATACGGTAAGCTCTTTAGTGTATGCACTCAGGAAGGTTTAGCCCTATGTAATGAAATCAAGCTAAACCGACAAATAAAGAAACATCGTCTCACTGAGAGACAACAATAGGTGAATTCTGTGAACAATTTGCCATTGACATTTCGTCCCATAAGAAAAAGGATTTCAAAAGGAGAAAGGGTTCGCCGGAGAAACAGCATGAAAAGACCCAAAGAAGAAAGGCTTTTCATAAAGCCAGAAAAGGTTTTGTTAAATAAAAAAAAACCCAGGCTTGTTACAAATGCGGAAGGATAGGCCATTATGCAAAAGATTGCAAAATCAAGGACAAAATCAAAGAACTTGATTTAGATGATAATATCAAAGATTCTCCTTGTAAAATTCTCCTAAATTCTTCTCTAGAGAATTCTGACAATGAGTCATCTACTAGTGAGGATTTACGAGTCCTTCAAGAGGAATATTATATTTCATCCTCTGAAGATGAGCAAGAGTTCTATGAAGAAGGACAATGCTCAAATCAGTGTTGTAATACTGATGACAATCTTTTTAATATCTACTCGCACTTTGCAGACTTAAAAATCAATGTCTTGACCAATGATAGCATTATTGAGCTATTAAGGGTTATTAAAGACCCGGAATTAAGGTCCCAGTTAATTGACAAACTTCCTACAAATTATGAAGTAGGAACAGAGGTGGAAGGCATTCCTTCCCAGAAAGGACCTTACACCATGTGAGAGATCAGAAATCTGGTCAAAGAGAAATCCCAGCCTGATAGGTTGGCTACTGTTCAAGATTTAAGCACTGAGATAAATTATCTCAAGAAAAAAATCTTGGAATTAAAGGATTCAAACGTAGCCTTAGATGAAAGAATTTTCAAAATAGAAAATTCTGAGAAAGATATCAGTATCAAGAATAATGATACGGTTTCATGTTCTTCAGAAAATAATGCACATACTTTATTAGCAGCCATAGATTTTTCTGAAGAAGAATTCTGGAAAAACTCCAATATTTTATCACCCAAAAGTTTTTAATAAAAATAACTCTTTTAATCGATTACAATTTCAGAAAAGAGTTTATTGCTTTATTTGATAGTGGAGCAGATTTAAATTGTGTAAAAGAAGGAATAATACCTTCCAGATATTTTCATAAAACCACTCATCGTCTGAAAAATGCTAGTGGTGGTTCAATGAGTATTTCATATAAATTACCCAAGGCTTATATTTGCCAACAGGATATATGTATTCCGGAAAGTTTTGTTTTGGTAAAAGATATCGACAGGGATGTAATACTCGGTGTCTCATTTTTTATTAAATTAATGCCTTTTTTGTACTGGGATACAAAAGGTTTTACTGGTATTTATAATAGCAAAAATATCACTTTTGAGTTTATAACTGAACCTGTTCAGAGATTTTTGAATGAAATTATTTCTGATAAAATTACTTCAAAAATAAACCAAATTGCATTTTTGATAAATGAAATTAGTTCTATTACTATTGACCAGGATTTAAAAATCTTAAATTAGTAGAAAAAATAAATTTTCTCAAAAACCAGTTTTCTACTTCTATTTGTGGTGACCATCCGAATCAATTTTGGAGCAGGAAAAAGCATATCATAAATCTTTCTTATGAGGAAGACTTTTCTGAGGATAAAATCCCTACCAAGGCTCGACCTTGTCAGATGAACTCTACTTATTTAGAGTTACGCAAAAAGGAAATTGATTCCTTACAACAAAGGGGTTTAATAAGACCCTCAAAGTCTAAATGGTCTTGCACTGCTTTTTATGTCAATAAGCATGTTGAACAGGAGCGGGGAGTTCCTAGACTAGTTATAAACTACAAACCCCTTAATAAGGTATTGAAATGGTTCAGGTATCCAATCCCTAATAAGAAGGATTTATTAGATAGATTACATGATGCCATCATATTTTTAAAATTTGATTTAAAATCGGGTTATTAGCAGATTCAGATATCTGAATTAGATAGATATAAAACTGCTTTCAATGTTCCAATGGGCCAACTACTATACCTTTTGGTTTAAAAAATGCTCCTTCAGAATTTTAAAAAATTATGAATGATATTTTCCTTCCCTATACGGATTTCATAATTGTATATATTGATGATATTCTAGTATTTTCAAAAAATATAGAATCTCATTTTAAACATTTGGATTTATTTAAGAAAATTATTTTCCAAAACGGTTAGTAATATCCAAACCAAAAATGTTGATTTTTCAAAACAATGTCAGATTTCTTAGTCATAATACAGAAAAGGGAAGAATCATTCCCATCAATAGAAGCATTGAATTCGCTTCTAAATTTCCTGATATTATTACTGATAAGACCCAGCTTCAAAGATTTTTAGGAAGCATGAATTATATTTCTCCTTTTATAAAGGATCTTGCTAAGGATACAACTCTTCTTTATGATAGATTAAAGAAGAATCCCAAAGCTTGGACTGGCAGTCATACTGCATCAGTCAAAAGGATTAAGCAAAAGGTTCATAACCTTTCATGCTTAACTTTAGCTAATCCCACTTGGGCAAAGATTGTGGAAACCGATGCCTCTGATATTGGTTATGGGGGAATATTTTTGAAATAATGTTCTCCATTAGATAAACAAGAATATCTTGTTCAGTTTTATTCTGGAAAATGGAATGAATCCCAGAGAAATTATCAACTATAGCTAAAGAAATTCTTGCTATAGTTAAATGTGTTACGAAATTCCAAACTGATTTATAAAATCAGAAGTTTTTGATAAAAACTGATTTTCAAGCTGCAAAGTTTATCTTTAATAAAGATTTTAAACATGATGTTTCCAAACAAATGTTTGCAAGGTGGCAAGCTTTATTAACCCCTTTTGATTTCGAAATATTATACAAAAAGGGTCTGATAATACCCTTCCTGATTTTCTTACAAGAGAATATTTGAACTAATAAGTTCTCTTTTGACTTTTTCAGATAATGAGGCCTACATACAGACCTCCTCGGCAACGAGGAAGAGGAAGAGCATCTACTAATAGTAGAGAGAATAATATTCTCGCTCAAATGGGAAACCAAAAGCTAATTACTACTAACATAGCAGGAGGTAATACCGATCATCCGTTATACAAGGAATTTATGGATTATATACAATCCAAGAAAAATGAAGGTTCATCATCTAATGTGCCAACCTACTCCTCAGTTATATCAGAGGACAGTAATGAAAACCTTGAGGTTTATAACCGAAAGGGTACAAAAGAGTTAATAATTCTTTTGGAACAATCCGACCTAAAATGGAAGGATAACCCATGGCAATTAATGGCCAGGTATTTTGATACAGCGTCATACGCTACTCCTGCTTATAAATACAGGATGCACTATGAGATTATACTCTCAAAAACAGGATCAGCTGAGATTCAACACTTTTATCCTGCAAATACAAGAAAAACTTACAGTTTTTCGAAAATCATTATCAAGAAGGTAATACCTTCAGATGAATGGGGTATTAGTACCCTAAAGGATCGAGAATATGATCATCCTGACCAGAAAGTCTCATTTAAATTTAATTATTGGGACTATANGGTTCTTCAAATGGTGGAAATTATATGGTCCATCATTGGAAATACTTCCTCCTTTATTCAAGAGTTTATATACTCAATGGGTAGAAATATCTCCCAAAATTACCTCCCTCCAAAAAGATAATATCTTTTATGATGGCATCGCAGCCATGTATTTTTTCATTGAATTTTCCATTCCATGGATAATAAAATGGGATGTGGAAACTGGTCATACTGGTGAAGGAATTCCTTTCTTTCAAAGAATTGTTTATAATAAATTATGGAATAAACTAGTCCAGACGAACCAGCAAGGACAATTATTTGGTGAAAAATTAATTCAGCAAATCCAAGAAAAAATTGATCTTTATACCAAACAAGAGAAAGTCAATACTGGTGAAGGAGAAATGAGCCCCTTCCAACAAATTACCAGAAAGCTTCAAATGAAGAAAGGAGCTATATCTAAGCAAGAAATTCTCGCTTCATATTTAGAGAAAATAAAGAAAGATCTTGCAAGAAATTTTGAAACAACGATTGGAGATGATATCTCTATGACCTCCATAGGAAATACTTCAGATGGAGAACTCTGTGCAGCAGGAGAAGCACAAAGTACCTCGGACACAGAGGTAAATATTGATGAAATAGAGGACTTCCTTAAAAAATTAAAGGAAGCAACAGAAGAATCTTCTGTTAAAGACAACAAAGGAAAAAGGAAAGCATGAATAGACACGAAGGCCCCATAGGATGAATTATTGGGGTAATAAAGATAAATATCATAAAGCAACGGACCCCTCCATTATTAAAGGGAATCTACTTTTATAAAGTAGTTTGTCCGTATGTAATAATGTAGAATTTTCTTTTTTCGGCCATTATTGTAATTATTTTATCGGCCATTCTTTTTAGTTTTGTTTGTTTGTAGACCGATCCATTATATAAGGATCATTTAGATTTTTGGAGGAGGCAGGCATTATCCAACGCTCTCCCTTCTCACGAGCTTCTCTCTAATCTTGTAAAGAACCCCTATTGAATACTTTAAATTGGTTTATAATAAGAAAAAGAAGGTCTTGGCCCCAAGCTCGAAGGTCTTCGGTATTGTTCTTCTCTTTCATCTTATTCTTTTTGAAGTACTGTTAGCCTAAATGATAGGCTAAACAGGTAAGTGTTAGACTTAGTATTCGAAGGTTATTTACAAAGAATGTTTTATTATTAAAAAGCCTACTGTATCACCCTAATGAGGTTTTAGGTTAAGAACTATAAAGACCACGCAGTTGCTAATTTCGACAGTAAACCTTGGTTAGGCCAATCTAACCGGTGATGCTTGTAAACTCGTTTAGGCAGGTGGCCGTGGAAGGGTTGTGAGGAGCATCGTGGTTTAAGGGTTACTGTAGAGGTTAGTAACTGGCCAGGACTGGAGTTCTTGTAATTTACTCCCTGACCCTCGTTGGAAGTGATCCTAAATAAAGATACATCGTCTCACTGAGAGACAACAATTAGGCGAATTCTGTGAACAATTTTCCATTGACATTCCGTCTAATAGAAAGAAATCCCATAAGAAAAAGGATTTCAAAAGGAGAAAGGGTTCGCCGGAGAAACGGCATGAAAAAACCCAAAGAAGAAAGGCTTTTCATAAAGCCAGAAAGGGTTTTGTTAAATAAAAAAATCCCAGGCCTGATACAAATGCGGAAGGATAGGCCATTATGCAAAAGATTGCAAAATCAAGGACAAAATCAAAGAACTTGATTTAGATGATAATATCAAAGATTCTCTTTGTAAAATTCTCCTAAATTCTTCTCCGGAGAAATCTGACAATGAGTCATCTACTAGTGAGGATTTACGAGTCCTTCAAGAAGAATATTATATTTCATCCTCTGAAAATGAGCAAGAGTTCTATGAAGAAGGACAATGCTCAAATCAGTGTTGTAATACTGATGACACTCTTTTTAATATCTACTCGCACTTTGCAGATTTAAACAATGTCTTGACCAATGATAGCTTTATTGAGCTATTAAGGGTTATTAAAGACCCGGAATTAAGGTCCCAGTTAATTGACAAACTTCCTATAAATTATGAAGTAGGAACAGAGATGGAAGACATTCCTTCCCAAAAAGGACCTTACACCATGTCAGAGATCAGAAATCTGGTCAAAGAGAAATCCCAGCCTGATAGG
>MDKI01033701.1:0-12706 GCA_005239505.1 Nicotiana paniculata | reverse complement strand
TCGAACACGGGACATACCACTACAGCAGATGTAAAATAGCAGATTCTACCGGTGCCCCAAACTGGCTTTTGTGCTTTAGGGTGCCTAATCAAATATAAACATGTTTCTCAAGGTATATATACATATAATACATATATATACAGAAATTTTCCCAAGGTTTACGGGGTCCGTTGACCCCCCTACCATACACGTAGGTCCGCTTCTTCGTGAAACTCGACAGAAAGAGGGAATAATAATACAAAGATAAGACCCTATGATATTAAATTTAAATTACCAAAAATATCGAGTAATTGGAAATATCATTTTACCACTAATTACAATTATCACGCACATCATTTCCACCACGTTAACCAATACCATTTGGTAAATTATAGGGCTTTGTTCGCATAAATCACAAGATCCTAAAGCAACTGCAACACATAAGTTGAAGCAAATTGCTACCATAATAATATGAAGGATGATATCTACATTCTTCTAGGTATCAATTTCCGCAATTTGCTTCTATTTGGAGAATCAGCCACAGAAGGGAATCTGGAGAAAACGATTATTATTACTAGTGAATTGGGTAAATGGGTGAAAACGGGTTGGTAAGCATATTCAGTCCCCAAAGAGTACAGACCAGACTTGAGTTTTGGTGGATGCACGATTTATACTCAACTGATTGGAGTTGTTTGAGGAGAGGTAGAGGTAGGCCAAAGAAGTATTCGCACTACCCTCCCCAAACCCCACTTGTGGGATTATATTGGGTTTGTTGTTGTTGTTGATCGGAGCAATGAATGGAAAAGACAGGTAAAACACGAATGTCAGATGCATGTTTCAAAGATCATGGATGCTCGTCTACAATCATTTTCTAGATTAGCCTAGGAGGATTTCAAAGGAAAAGTCAAGGCCCCAATTACTAAATTATACAGGTCTTAGAATAATGTGAATCCAAATTAGAACAAGAAAAATGTGGATTCAACAAAGAAATTGACTACCAGTAAACCAAAATCAAGTCTACATAGTTCAGTCATAGATTATTCCCTCTGTTTCATTGGAAGCTGCCTTTTTCTAAAAGTACTGAAGTAACCTCTAGCTTTGCAAGCTAAGCAGGCTGGACAATAAGGAGGATGATAGGAGACACAAACCAACTTCTGAATTCTACAGGGCGCCAGGCTTTAAAACTGGGCAACATATAATTTAAGGGGGCAATTGAAAGGGGGAAATATGCAGCCCGTCATACCTGTCCCAGACATACTAAACACTATTTGTGCGCCTAATGGTATAGTTGAAACACGGCTTTGGAACTTAATACGGAAAACTAAACTTCCAACCAAAGCAAAACACTTCAGCTGGACAAAACTAACTGAAGCATGTTTGACCCAGGACAATCTCAACAAGAGAGAGACTAGACTCTGTAAGAGATGCTACATGTGCCACCAAAGTTCAGAAGCGTAAGTAGTTGTTAATATCTGGAGCATGTTCTACTCAATTTTTGGAGTAAATTGGATTAATATAGTATTAAGGAAGCGTATGAAAACTGAATTTCATTGAAAGTTGGAAAATCCATCAAAAGAGTCTCGAAAATAGTCCCCGTAGGTATTTTTTGGTATGTATGGACCGCAGATGTTTTTATGGGATCTCAACTCCCAACACTCCCTCAAAGCTACTCAACCTCTTTTGCTGGAGTAACTCGACTTCCGTAAATAATACTGATTTTTTTATTCTTTTGAATTTTGTTAGCTCATTGATCTTAATTTAGGGGCTACATGTATAGGAGCTAACTCTCTTCTGTAGTTGCTGCATCATCTTGAAGCCTATCAGTGAATCACTTCATGAAAAAGGAGGTCTCTACTGTCTACTACCAAAGCAAACTCCAAAGTGCACCAAAGTAATATCTATCTTTTCTTTTTTCTTTTTTCTTTTTTTTTTGGGGGGGGAGGGTGGGGGGAGGGGAACATAGGTAAGAGTACATATTTGGGACTCTTGTTCTACTGTCCTTTGGATTTACTAATTTAATTGACATTTCCATCCATGAGAGAAAGACACATGAACATCCCTAAAAAAGAATCTACGTTAAGTCATTAACCACAAGATCAAAAGAGAGGTGCTAATTAGAACCATAATCAAACACAAAGGGATGAAACAAAAGATATAATATCAACGAACATATTTCCATGATCTATTGCTTACCCTAGTAAGACTGTTTTTGAGCTGACGATTGGAACAAGATCCCAAAAAGTAGTGTTTATATGTACCTCGTGACTATATAAGGTAAAAAATATTACAGAACTACCTGGTCCGCCACTGCATATAAAATAGCAATGATACACGGTAGGCAGCAACAAACAGCAATTCCAATAAGACAAGCCACGGCAACACATATAACAACAAAGAATACATCGAATGCTAGAAATGTGAGACAAAGCCTGCAAAA
Organism: Nicotiana paniculata; assembly: GCA_005239505.1. Classification (NCBI taxonomy): domain Eukaryota; kingdom Viridiplantae; phylum Streptophyta; class Magnoliopsida; order Solanales; family Solanaceae; genus Nicotiana; species Nicotiana paniculata. The sequence goes on along the minus strand of MDKI01033701.1, from coordinate 10,290 downwards.
GAACCCAAATAAGCATCACTCCAAAGTATATCACAACAATTACAGAGATCAAAGACACATGTGGGACAAACCAGTAAAGTTGAGGTGCATCATGAGTCAAACTTTCACCACCAGCGGATATCCAATAGAACCCAATTATCCACCAAATAAAAGAAAACATGGTATTTGCAGATTCCAGATGCTTAGCAACACTGAAACAATAAATTAAGAATCATTAAAACATTCTGAGGCACAGGCATACAACTCTATTCTTTTAGAAACACAGAGGTATTGACACGAAATAACTAACAAGAGAAGACCTCTGTTTCAGGAATTTTGACACTCATTGGCAACAACCGTTTCTTTTTTTTTTTTTTGGTTGGTTTCCTTATACGATTAAGGACAAGCTTTAATTATCCATGAGCATCAAGCCTCATAGTTACATATTCAGCAGCCTAGAGAACCTTTCTCCCACCTAACAGACCAGTACATATGTCTTTCAAATGCACTCGTAACATGAGTTTCCAATTCTCCACATGGTAACTCTGAAAGGCAGCACATGAGTATACTAACTCATTTACAACAATCTGAGCCTCTAATACCTTGACCAAGAAACTATACATACTAGTATTCAACTTAAAATGCCTGTTAACCTAACAAGTAAATCAATGAAATGACTAAGCAACAGCAAAAGCAACAACTACACGAATATGTATAATAAGAAGAATTTACTTTTTCAATTGTTAAGAATATATTCATCAAATCACATGCTTCAAAAGAGAGATTATACCTAGTTTCATCCTCATTCTGACGGCTCTCGGTGTGATAATCGCCAGCTTCCCCTCCGTCACTTCCCGAACTTGAACCGTTCCAACCTCCAGCAACGCTACTCTGCTCAGAATTCAAACTTGTAGCGGCATTGCCAAGCCGAATTCGGCGTCTATACTCAACGCAAACACAAACCATGTGAAGCAAACACTGTAAAGCGTATCCAACAATCCAAAGCCTCAAAGGCATAGAAGGTGACTCGTCAAGGCTCAAAATCAACACAGAAACTGAGACAATCACGAAAGCTAAGTTCCAGATAAGATCCAGTATCACTATAGGTTTAGAGTACGCCCAATCGCTCTGACGTTCCTCGATTTGCTCCGCTGCAGCTTCCCTCACGCGCCTCGACGGCTCTCGCATCATTCGCCGGCTACTTGCTCGCCGGAGAAATCGAGCCGCTCCTCTTAGGCTCGGGGCACGGCGCGCTAACCGTCGGCTCCTAAAGACCTGGTCGGTGAGCAACGGCGTCGTATCAACTCCGTTAGAACTGTCATCGTTACCGGCTCTCGCCGTCGACATCGTCGCCGGAAAATGAAATTGACGGGGAAATTTGAGACGATTGATGGTGAAATATTGGATTTTGGAAATTGGATGAGGAACAAGAAATTCAAATATTCTGGATTTTCAGATACTATAAACTGTAATAACACTGTTTATGTATGATTGGATTTATGGACATTTTTATTTTTTTTAATTGACTGGGCACAAAATTTGATTTATGGACTTAACTCGCTAGGAGTATAGAAATGAATGTACTCTCCAGAACATGCACCGTTTTTGACTTTCACCTGTCGAGCTGCAATTTGCAAAAATAAACAAATTAATAAAAGGAAAAAAAAACATTACCCACCACGTTTTTCTTTCTTTTTTTCGCCCCTTTGATTTTTGACTTTTTGGTGCATCATCTTTCTGTTCAGCAATCGATCTTTATTAATTTTTCCTCCCATTAAGAAAAACAAAAAGATTACCTTCTCTGTTTCATTTTCGACAATGTTATTGGACTGACTACAAAATAAAAATAAAAAGAATGTCTAACATATAAGATGAAATATACGTTTCAACAGACCAAAAGAAAACATTTTAAGAATTCAATAGATATATAGTTACAAGTTTAACGGATAGAGTATGTACTATACTTTGAAAAAATGACATTGTATAGCCGCTGTAAAAATAATAGTCAGTTTTGTATATATATACATTCTGTATGTTATATACAAAAATTATACAAGTTTTATAAACTTTTTTGACTACTAGGTATAAATAGTTTCTGACGCGAACAAAAAATGATAATACTCCTGTTACTTTTGAGATATCCTAAGTTCCTAACAGAAGTAGGAAACAACAAATAATATGAAGTAACTGCCAAATTTTAAGAAAAAGAGAATAGTAAAGGGAAGATAAATAGTTCTTCCATCCATGATAAGTATATATCAGGTGACTTTATTGGCTAATTCCATTAATTTGCATACTCATATTTGGCTTTTAGTCTTCCATTCAGGAAAGAATAGTGATAACTTGCTAAATTATGATCCAAACTTTTGTTAGTTAGTGAAATATTAGTTACTTAAAAATTAAGTTAATTATGAGTTTGTGGTGGTGGAAGTATTTTAGAATTGGTGGTTGTTTTACACTTATCTTTAACCAAAATATCCTAAAAATTGTCAATTAAATTAAAGTTCTTTAACTTAGTTAAATTTTTGTTACTGATTTTCTTATTGGATTTTTTTTTTCTTGTGTAAATATTCTTACTAATAGTATTAAATTTTTGAACAGATTAAAAAGAAAAAAGTTTATAGCAAGATGTCAGTAGGGGTGGGAGGAGAAGGACCAGTGACGCAAAGGCAAAAGAACCAAGGAAGTGAAGCCAAGAAAGGGGAGCTCATCCATCCACGTTAGGACTCTGTAATTGATGCTCTTTTTGAGGAACTGAAGAAGTACGATAAGCCATCATCAGGATTCAGAACAGACTCCTCATGTTCTTTCATATGACGTATCCTTATTTTACTTCTTATGTTCGCGGTCCGAAACTAAAGTGCGGTTTTTTTTTTATTCAAAGAATTATAAGGTGTAAAAAAAAATTGAACATCATAATATGTATAGCACCATATTTCACAGCGTTATACCTTAACAGTATATTTGTTTGTTAAAGCATAGCGCAGTAAAATACTACAATATACATAAAAGTTGGCCCACCAATATTTCTTGTACTGAATATTAGCACACCAATAATTCATAAGATATAGCGCGATCAATAACGGCGCTATACTTAAAAGTTGAGCTCACCAATAATTCTTTTGGGTATAGCGCGTATATTTAAGGCGCTATACATCAGATAATTGTATTCCCAAATTAGTTTTTTTCTTATTTAAAGAGTTTCAGGATTTTGTAAAAATTCATTCAGGATCCTTCAAGTCTTCTGAAATGTTTAATCGTTAAGTTATTTTGCATTTTGTCACAATATCTGAAGAACAAAGAATTAGGGTTTCATTATATTGAGGGGTGAGGTTGTGGTGGAGAATAACTCACTGCATTATAATTGTTCTCCATAGTGTCATATTAAATTGCCACTTATGATGGAGTACAATATATTGGTATCGTTGTTATGTAAAAAAAATGAGTGTGAGCAAACGTTCGGTGAATATTAAAATAACCGAAAAATATCCGTATTCTGTTACTCCACAAGGGTGTAAGGACCCGTAAAATTTTTAACCAAAAACTCGAGATTTCGTGGTGCCCAGTTAAATTCCTACGTTATAATAGTAGAAAAGCTCGTTGTGGTTCGGACTTTTTGGAATGAACAGTACCCTATGGACTGAGAAGAAAATATTTCTCAGATTTACGCGTTTCTGCGGCCCAGTATGCGGCCGCATAATCACTCTGCGAACTGCATTATAGCCGCAGAGTGAAGCAGAAAATTGGCCGAATTTAAGGCAAGTTATGCGGCCCAATTATGCGATCGCATAATCACTTTGTGGGCCGTATGTTGATCGCATATATGCCTTGAATTTTTATGAAGGGGAGTTCTGTGGTGCATTATGCGACCGCATAACAGGTATGCGAACTGCATAGTGGTCGCATACACAATCAGAAAATTCAACTTCCTGGAGGCTATGTCCGATGTCACTTTGTGGACCGCATAACCATCATGCGGTAGCATATGCTACCGTATACCTGTGTCGGGCCACCCATTTTTCTTATTATAAGACCCGACCCTATTCTGTTAAAAGCACATATTCTACACAATATTGAGTCATTCTTTTATAATTCTAGAGTGGGGAAGAGGGTTCTTAGAGAGAGAAAGACCATCCATCAACTAGTGTTCATCATTCTTGCTAAATACTGAAGATTTTCGAGAGGTCCATAAGATTAAATAATAGATTGAAGGTAAGAATCTATACTCTATCCTCTAAATTCAAAAATCTATTAAAAAGGGGGATAATTGGTGAAGTAAATACTGGGTGTATGGGGGGGAGGGGTAAGTTTCTTGCATGCATGTATTCCTAAGGGAAGGTTGTAAACTAAAAATGGGTAGAACAACGGTAGAATGTTTCATAAAAGGCCTAAGAACAGTAATGCACACCTAGTGTTTGGAAAAGTATTCTAATGAGCTAGAATTACGACTATTCTCCTAATTTTGGGTTCAATCTTGCTATATTATTATAATAGATTGAAGTTGCTAAAGTCGGGATCGTTTAAAATCTCTAAGGAAAACTCAATTAAGGTATGTATGCTTAACTTTCTTCTTCTTAGAATCGAACTTTTGGTGTCCGAATAAGTGGTGTAAGTTTTGACTTGATCATACTAGAATTGATTGCCTTAATATGTTGGGATGAAAGATTTATGCTCTGTAATTGTTCTAAATGTTTACCGTGTAATCATGTTATTTGAGAACGTGTTATGATTTCCAAACTCTTTCCTTTAATGTGTGCAATGCCTTATGTGATAGAACTTATCGATATGATTGATACTGTTATTTGAACTTATAAAAAGGGGAAAGATTTGAATTGAAAAAGAAAAAGCATCCAAGTGCCGAGAACGAATTAATAAATAAGGTTGTTTGTGCCATGTAATGAAAGATGGGAAAGACATGTGAGTTGAGTTGAGCAATTGAAAGAGTTTATGTCTCAAGAGAGATGGCTTAGCCGATCAGGTCGAGATCGGACGCCATGTTGTACACATGGTGGCATTTGTGTTGGAATTATTGACTTAAATTGTGGATATGGATATGTCTCACTTGGGATGGCTTAGCCGATCGAGCCGAGATCGGACTCCATGTAAAAACACGGTGGCATTGTGAGTGGTGGCACTAAAGATTATTAACCTAAAAGAGATAGAAAGATTGAATTGGAAACTATGTGATCCTTACTTGGTGTTTCTTGTGTATGTTTGTGAAGCACTTATTGACTATTATGACTGTCATCTCTTTGCTCTATTGTTTATTCTACTAAGATTGGTGTTTGCCTTTACATACTAGTACTATTCGACAGTGCTAATGTCCCTTTTGCCGGGGGTGCTACATCATTGAATAGATATAGGTGTCTCAATCTCAGATAGCGTCGATCGCAGATAGTGGTGCTCTCTTTCTCTCCTCATGACAGTCTTGGTGAGCCCCCATTTCTCCCAGGGGTCATGTAGTTCTTCTTTTTGTATAAGTATCCATATTTTGAGGTATGGTCGGGGCCTTGTCGTCGGCATTGTCATGTTGGTCCTTTGTATCTTTAGAGGCTCTGTAGACGATTGTGTGGGTCATGTATGGGTGTCGGGGTGGTCATCGGATCAAGTTGTATTTGAAACTCTTTTCCACTATATTGTAACCAGTATGTACTTTTGGAAACTTAACTATGGCATAATGTATATAAGGAAGAATGAACTAGCAACATCTATACATTTATATAAATGATCTCTTCCATGTTTATCAAATGGTGATGCGTTGCCTTTTCAGATTATGAATGAGTCGGGTAGGAAAGGTTTAATAGGCTTGCTCGATAGGTTCCACTCGGTTGAGCGCTAGTCGTGCTCCCGAGGTTGGGGCGTGACAAAGGGGTTGCTTGTTATGTTGAGTTTAACATCGAAGATGATGAAACTCTGAGAGATTTTTTGAGGACTCCGGATGAACACCAGAAATTTATATAGTATGTTAATTAATATTGTGTTATAATCTCCATTGGTAGGACGTAAATCAATGCAGATTTGAAGAATGGTATGATGAACCCATTAACCAGATTTATTACAAATCATGTTTGCAGTATGTTTGGAATATGACCGGTGAATACGAACTCCAGATCTTTAAACTACAACAATAACTTGCGACAGTGAAGGAGAAACTAAAAGATGCAGAAGAAAAAAAAAATAGGTTGGAAGAGAAATTTAAGTGGTTGAAGCACATAATAATGGGCAATAATGACTAAACAAATACATGGATGTGTTGAGTGTAGTGTTTTATCTTTATGTTTTACGTGTCATGTATTTTTATTAATTGTACCGAATTTAAATTATGTTAAGTTGTCATTTTTTTGTGTGTTGTAGTATTAAACTCATAAATAACTCGAGAAATAAAAATATGTGCGCAAATAATGTAAAACATAAATAATGTTGCTATTATATACTGAGTGTCATATGTACAAATAATAAAAAATATCAATGTGTCCCACGACCTGTATTCTTTAAAGCATTGGCTCGCCTGGGACGCATCCCGTCCCGTCCCACTACACTATCAGGATCATCCTCATCATGTCGCCTCTTTATTGGAGGATGCGATGCAGCATGATCGTCGGTAAGGCTGGAAGGCTCGGTAGAAAGGGTCGTTGGTAGTAACCTACATAATAATAAGATATTTTAGTATATGAAATATATATTACTAATGTACGTGTTAGCTAAAAAAATTAATGGTCTTACCATGGTCTCAGCGGGCTCCTGAATATAATCATCCGTCTCAGGCATGTCAGTATCGCATAAAGCGGCCTCCTGACGGGCGAGGATGATGTATTTAAAAAAAATAAAAAAACTTTAGATATTGATGACTAATCAATGAGATAAAAAAATATAAATATTAGTAATACAAACAAATCTGGGCCTGTGAAATATTCTCAGCATCCCTCGATATTGACCCATAACTCAGTCGGCGTCCACTATGCACATCTCGTGTCGGACGATCATCAACAACCGTCGATGGCTCTGGGGGACCAGGAAAATATTGATCCCACTCCTGTCGCGTAATGGCCGTGCCCGCGATCAACAATGGAGCTGACGGGGTCACCTGCGAAGTCCCTGGCGTCAGCTGAAGGCTGAATAATGGCATATCATGAGGACCATCGTCTGGCTCAGAGCGGTCACTCGGTTGATCAACTCCAAAATCCTCAATAGGTGGCTCAACGCCCCCTTGCTGGGGACCACTTCCTCTCCAACCCCCACGACCTCGTTGGACACCTCTTCCTCTCTGGGAACGCCTACCACGTTGACCACGTTCATGCTCCACTGCTGGCCCACGATGGTACTGCTCTGGTAGCAGATAATCAACCTCGTGTCCTAAGCGCTCGTCATCTTGGGCTCGCCTCAATGTCCAGGAGTGCCAGATCTGTATCCCGTCGTCCATACTCGTGCAAAGCTGTCGCTCTCTCGCTGGTATGTTATTGCATCTGCAATCCCAACTGGTAGAACAGATGTAAGCCAATAGCCTGCACAACCTGTTAAATATTAATTACGGAACGCTAGATTAATGTTATAAGTAAGTATAACAATTGTTACAGTGCCTCATGTCTCCCGGCGTATGGAATGTACCGACCACCAGAGCGATGAACAGGATTCCCGATGAAAAATCGGGTAACGCTGCGGTACCAGCCCATATACTCATGCTCGCCATCTGTACACTCAGGTAGAGGGGGTGGAGAAATTAGATCATGTCGACGGTCCCAAATCTCAATATGCTCCTCTAGCTAGGCCACGTATGTCTGGTCAACCCTGGAACGATCATCCCGCTGGTAATGTGTCCCGAGCCAAGCGGGCGGAGTAGGTACAAGTTGCGGTCGACCAAACTGGCGAAGGACTCGCTCGGTGGCATGATGCTCGACAATATCGAGACACATCAATGGGACGGAAGAGCTCCACATAACTCGGCCACTCGAGCAATAATCGAGCAAACTAGCTATTAGCTTGTCGCTATATGGCCTCCATATGAGCTATTAAGTAAAAACAGGAATCGTGAGTAGCGCAAAACATATGAAGACACAAGTAAACTTAAGTATACATGTACCTGCGCGCCTTCAAGAAAATCCAACAAATCCCTGTAATATGGGAGATTATGTCGAGCCTCGACCTCGCATCCGTAGCCTCACCTATCAACCACCTCCTAGCTAAAGGGAGAAACGGCGAAGGTGGTGCATTCTAAGCGATGAGTGGTAGAGGTGGCTGGAACTGCAGGAACCGCTCCTAGGCCCAAACCTATATATATTGTGGACGTAAAATTTAAGGTATATTTTTACTATGTATGTTATAATCATGAAAATAATTGACTATATTTTCACTTGTAACAACGGAAAAAATCCAGCAACGTCTCGCTGGGTGCCCATGCCCGCCCGACACATCTGCCTATACAAGTAACCTAGAACAACTGCACCCCAACTATAACCAAGCAAGTCATCTAGTCGCTAAAGATGATGAATAAATCTCAAGATGGATAGGTTTTTTGAAGTGTTCGGGAACAATACCCCACCAAACATAAGCAACATCAACAATCTTGTGTACCGGCCGATAAGAAGATCCAGTGTATCATCTGTGTCTGCTTCCATCGCTTCCAGATGCAGCCGGACGGGCATCAACTGCAAACGACTGGCCCCACTCAATGAAGCCTTCTCCGTTGGCTGGAAACTATTGAGCGGCTACAACATCTCTGCAGGTACTGCAATCCCGTATATTCTCTAAGAGTATGCGGGTAAGCTACAGGATATCCATCAAAAGCCCATAAAGAACCTCCACGTCCTGAAGCGTGATGGTAGCCTCGCCAATGGGTTAATGAAACGTGTGTGCGTATTCGGTCTTCACCGCTCTATCATAGCCATGATCAACGACTAGTCCAACTACAACCGGACGATCTATATGATCCTATATAAACCCGTATGTTTAAGGCGTCTAACTATACGAGGATGGAGTGGGCAGGCTCTAAGAAAGTCTCACATATCGTCTACCTGTCTAGCGCGGAACGTCTGGGCCAAACACTGCCCCTCCCATGTGTATGAAGACCTATACTCGACCTATAACAATAGTAGCTCTAGCGATGCAGGTCCGAGATGCACATGCGGAACCTCCATGACGACTACTGTAGATTGAACAATGTTAATTAAAAGTATTTTTCTTTTTCATTGCTCAAGATCTTTAATTATATTTCAATATCTAAAATTTATTCGATATTTTTACTATATTATTAATTAGGTTGATACATTTTCTATATCATAATTTTATATTGTATACGTTAGTTTATTATTTTATACGTTAGTTTACTATTTTATATGTTTGTTTATTATTTAATATGTTTGTTTATTATTTTATATGTTAGTTTATTATTTTATATGTTGGTTTATTTTTTATATGTTAGTTTATTGTTTTATATGTTTGTTTGTTGCTCACATATTTTTTACTATACTAAAATTAAATAATTAATTTTTATGACTATACAAGGTTTAATTATAAAATATTCATATAACAATACTTAGTTTGACAAATATTGTTATTTTCTAATGTTATTTTCTTACGTTTATTGACTAGAATTCGAGAAAGTTTGTGTTTGAGCTATCAACTTTTTAAAGATATTTTTGGGTTTAACAAACAATTAAATGATTAATTTCAATAACTATAAAGATACTACGTTAAAGGACACTACATTTTACTATGCTAAAAGGTACTACATTACAAATACGAGCATTACATTAAAATTACGGACACAACATACCACTACAAGGAACTAAAGTCACATATTCATATATGTACAACAATAATATCTAAATAAGATTAATTATTCCTAAAATAATAATTTATCTATTTTACTAATATTTTAGCAAATAACAAATTTGAACCGGATAATGATAATAAATTAATTTAATCACAAGACAATCACGAAAAAATATACCAAAGTAAAAATTAACTAATTAATATTTTTTTAACAACTAATAACAATTTCTCTATTTTACTATTTTTTTTATTACACTAATAATATAATCCAAATAAAAAATAACAAATTAATTAAACCGCAAAACAATCACCAAATAACAGAGAACACAATAAAAACAACGAATAGACATTTTTTATACATGAAATAAAAACTAAGTCGGATTACCTCGATTTTAATTTTTTGAAAAGTTGAAGATTTAGTGATTTGGAGCTGAAACGAGCAACCCACTACGAGATAACGCCTTAGATACGATGTGTGACCGAGAATCTATACTTTTTGTGGGACCGGTGAGCTCCAACCGAGTTTTTTTCATTAAAAATGGG
>ML356188.1:566-32159 GCA_005239505.1 Nicotiana paniculata | reverse complement strand
CGTGATTGCCTTTGCTACTTCAGCCCCGTATGCTGAAGTTATGCGCAAAAGCGGGTACGAGTGTAATTTATTTTACAAAGCGGTTATAAGTTAAAACGTGGCACAAAATGTGGGTACGGATGCAAAAGCCCCTACTTGTTGGCATGTTGGACGGCCAGGCGTATTACGCTCTTTCCTCGATCTTTATTCATTAGTAGTTTTCCATTGTTAATTAATTCCTTTCACTATTGATTTATGCATCAATTGGAGCACCTCATATTTTATCTCCTCCTTTAAATTTCCTACTTTACAGTTTAGTACGTTTTTTATCCGCAATAATCTTCCATAACTTCAGCCTTACAATAAACTCAAATTAGTATAGGACAATAATTCAAATGAGCTATTTGCTTTAGGCGCGATTAATAATAAATCATCGTGACTATGGATACGGTTCCCGTAGCATAGTCATGATATGTAAATCTAAACTCAAGTGTGCGTTTCACGTGACTTGGCCACAATTTTAAATAATAATAATAATAAACATGTTGTAAATCGAGGGTGCGTTTCACATGACGCGACTTGCAATGTGTACCAGAACAACAAGTGTACGACATTGTAAGTTGTTCAACAAAAATAACTCCATAAATACTAAAAAGTGGTTAAATATTTAATTAAAAGATAAAATGTACCATAGGTTTTAAACATGTAATAATCCAGATAATTAAGCCAAATATTAATTGTTGAGCGACCGTGATAAAATCAAGGAACTCAAGAGTGCCTCACACCTTCTCCTGGGTTAATAAAAATCATTACTCGGTCTTCAGTATTTGTAGACCATAAATAGAGTCAATTTCCTTGATTTGGGATTTTAAAATAAACTGGTGACTTGGGACACCATAATAATTATCCCAAGTGGTAACTCTAATTGAATAAATAATTTCATTTCGAACAATGTGATTTTAATTGGAAAAAAATCCCTTATTCTTCGGAAAAAGGAAGTGTGATAGCTCTGGCGACTCTGTTGTCTCTGGTTCAGGATTCAGAATTCGAGCTTAGATGACTGTTATACTTGGCTTGTTTATTATCTGATTCTTACGTGTTTGGGCCTAATGTGCTAATTGTCGTTCTTTACCACTTTGATATTGTCGTGAATTGTATATAAACTGTTATGATGCCCTTCTTCTATCTGAGTCTTCTAAATCTTCTAGGGAGCGTGCGCTTCGCGTGGCTTATTTTCTGTTAGAGTCATACCCCTAATTTTAGAACGAGGATCGGACCACTTACAAAGCCGGTGAAGCTTATGTATTCCCGGTACGTTGCCTCACCTAGGCTTGAGTTGTCTGCTCGGGTAAGCCAGGTCTAGAATAACATACCACAGGACTTAAACCTAGAATAACATAGGCTAATGTCGGATCCCTAGTAGGAACATTTTTTTGCATCACGTGCATTTGACTTTGGGGACTCAACACAAGGGTTGGGTGCGTTTAGGACAGGTGTAACCAATATAAAAGACCATCCTGATGCATTTTACGTGTTACCTGTGCGTATGTTTGTTTCGTCTTGCATGTCGGTCGGCTTATAGAACATAGAAAAGAAACTAAGAAAAACCAAGAGTGAGGCAGGAGAGAGAAATTTTACCCGATTTTTGAATAATCCAGGTATTTGACAACCCCGACACTCCACTTAAATTTAAAAAAAATGGAAAAGGAAAATAAAAGTCATTTCAAAATAAATAAATGTTTTCAAAAAGCCATATTTTTTTCTGACGTGTCAAAAATTATCGAACTACGCGGGTCTGATTCTTACCCGATGTGAGATACGTAGGCAAACCCCATCAAGTCCGGCCTCATTAATGTGAAATTGACCAAAATAAGAACCTGGCAGAACATTTTTAAACATGGTCATTACCCTGGGTCGTTCTTGTCGAAATAACCTTAAAACGTTCTCCTAGGACGCTGCAAGGCTATTTTTGCAAGAATAGCCACAATGTAAACCCCAAATCAGTCCTTCCCCCATAATCAACATTGTTTGGCATAATTAGCCCTAAAAACTTTCTTCAAGCGCTGAAGGATCGTATTTGCAAAAACAACCCATGTTTTGTCACCAAGTATAGTGAACTGAATTTCCAAATTTAGCCACTTTGTGTTTTTGAAAAATGTGTCAATTTTTTATCATTTGTCCTTAATTTGCGTGCAAAATAATCATAGTTGAGAATTTACCTTTTCGGGTCGTAGATGAGATTCCTTTATGACTCCACATGTGGTGGAATAACCTGGGGGAGGTCAGTTGTGTTCCGTGACCAAGGCATTAGGTGGTCTCACCGGTCTTTTAAAGATTAAGACAGGGTTGATTTGATTGAGGTACTGATACCATTCTGGGACCCGACAGGTTATGCCGGGTATGACGGGAGCCTTAGGCATCAGTATCCAGTAGCATCGAGAACTGTGACCCTCATAAATTTTTGGACCTTCTGAGCATTAATCGGCAAGTTAAAAGTGAAAATTTGGCCAAAGGTTACTGTGCATTCCCCTTTTTGTGTAGCCGGTACAGGGACCCTCATGGATTTGAGGCTCCAAATACTGGTATGAGTCACCAAGGGAAGAAAAACAAGTGGGAATCACGCATAGGTTTAGTCTTCGTAGTCGCATTCTTGGGCACTCTGATATGCCCAAGTAATGACGAACACATAGAGTTGGGACTTGTAGGCGTGGCTAACTTTCTGGTCAAGAAGGCCAACGTTACTCTTGTGCCAATGATTCTCATAGAGATCCATCGATCTCTAACTGCATGTCGAGCTAGCCCAAAATTCTTTGAGGGTTGTAATCTGCTTTTGCAAATATGGCTTGTGGAGCATCTTTGTCATCGCCCAAGATACATGAACTATGGGTTAACCTGACTCAGTTGCATCGAGGAGTACAGAAACAGAGTAAGCGGCTATGATTTTTCGGAGGGTACTGAGGCTTGGTTCACACATCCAGCTTCTCTAACTACAAAGAAAATTGAGTGGACTTTCAATTGGCTTCCGGTTAACGAAGTTATCTACATGTCTACCGACGTGTGCTTTATGTTATTGATGGGTCTTCAGAGTGTTCATCCTTGCGCCCCACATCGGGCTCTATGCTATTTGGGAAGGTATCAAACAGTCCCTCGGGACGAGGATCTAAGTGTGCAGGTTATTGATTTACGCCTAGGGGATACTTTTCCGGAAGAAAAGTCCACCATATTTGGCATCAATATAGGTTTCTGGAGCCACAAACTCAGGTGCGGGATTTATCATCTGGGGAGGTAGAGTCAAACTACACTGCATGGTATGGTAAGAGAGCTTGGGTCGATCAAGAGCTGGAATGGCCCGCCAAAAGGGCCCATGTCTAACAATTGACAGATGGGGCAAAGAACAATGGGTCTGGTTAGCCAAAGAGAAAGAATATAGGTTCACCATAAACACATTAGAGAATCAGGTCAGAACCACTAAATTTGAAAGTGGGTTACAAGCCGCTGAAGATGAGGGAGAAAAGAAAAGGTTAGCCCGAGAAAACTAAACCCTCCAAGCTCAACTCCGGGAAATAAGAATAGCCGTTAAAACGCCTGTAAGAAGCGAAAGGGACGAAAAAATCATGGGCAATTTGAGGCTAAAAGTGCATAACTATGCGGACGATCTAACAAAGGCTGAGAAAGATTTAGCAAAAGCTCGGGTAAGGATCGTCCAGGTGGGGAAAGATGCAGAAGAACAGACAAGGTTAGCCCGCCAGGCATAGCAAAGTTATGACAGAGAAGTCTCAATTCTAAGGAAAGAGTTGGACACTCTCGAAAATGAAATGGGTCAACAGGTAAAAGACCTCAAGACGGAGAGAGAACACTGCTATGTATTGATTAACCAAATGGAAGAGAGTGTTGAGGTTGAAATACCGAAAAAACAAGGCCATGCAGGTAGTGGAAGCTTGGGAACAGCAAATTGGATGATTGATCCTAGAGAACGGTGCCATTAAACTTAGAATCAAAGAAATAGTCGACTACACTACGATGAAATTCAATGAGTGTGAGAATATGACTAGAGCTACATTCTTTGCTTCAGTGTTGTCTTTCGTTCGCCGGGTCATGGCCGACCTAGAGGTCTTTCGAGATGAGCTTGCAAGAGGACCTGTCGCGATACCGACTGATGTACGCGGGTGCCTGGAATAACGTTTGAGAGTCATCTGTGTTCTTGATTTTTCAGTCATCGACTCTGTATTTTACTTTTTATCACGTCGAGTATGTTTTTCCTTTCGTCCATTCCGAGTCTGTTGTTATTTTGCTTCGAGTGTGTATGTTTTCCTTTTAAGTCAGTTATGGATGTCTTCAAGTCTTTGTAATGAAAAAACCAAAAAGAATTTATTAATTAAATATTGAAAACCCCCAAAAAATTTCATTGCTTTCATTTTACATTTATTCTCCTGAACTACGGAATGGTCTGATTCATGTGGCATCGTGATCGTAGGCAATCCCCATCTGATGTGATCATAGTCATAACTAATCTGAGTGAAAATCAACAAAAAGAGAGAAAATAAGTAAAAGAAAAGAAAGAAAAGTGTGATAAAAACAAAAGAGAAAACCAGAAGTAACAAAAACAACAAGAGAAAAAACAAGAATGACAAAAGAAAAGAGTAAAAGAGAGTGGAAATGAAAGGAAATAATTGCAGAGTGGAAAAGAGATAGTGAAAGCGGGGTTGAAACACGAAGCCGTTCCAAACACATGGTAGAAGAGTTTAACTGTTCAGGCGCATTACTTCCCCAACGTGTGATTTCCTATCTGTTAAATCTCTCAAAACTGACAAGGTTGTTGTGTGTGCATTTAGACAGGTTTTTTTCAGGTGTTTGGTTCTTGTTGGTAATCTGGCTTTTCATCCATATTTCACAAGATCTAAAGGCAACGTCCCTATGTCATCTGAAAGTCATCTATCAATCATCAGCCCTGAGGATAACCTGATATCGGATATTCCACAATCTGAATCAGCAACTGCTGAAGATAACAGGATGTTGCGTCTCTGCATGATGAAAAATGTAGGACGCCTGGTCCAATGGTAGAGGATCACCAACTACAATCCCTAGATTCCGTGAGTTGATCCCAAGGTCGGGTGGTCTACTAATGCCCCTGTGTCCAACCTTTTCAGCCCATGCGGATACCCTTCAATACCACCTAATGGTCCTAGCTACCTTCTGCGATTCTCCCCCAAGAACAAACTTCCAGGACACCTCCAGCCTTGTCCTCCGCCGCACTAGTTTTCACCACGGCAACACCAACTATGCCTAGGACATGTTTTGAACACCCAACATTCACCTTCCAAGGTCCGTTCGTTTCACCATGATATGACTTATGTCACTCGAGATTCGTACACCCAACAACCACAATATGGGTTTCCGGAAGAACCAAAAAGAACAGCTAAAAATCCCGAGCAGGAAGAAATGGCTCGAAAAATGAAAAACTTGGAACAGAGCTTGAAGAACATGCAAGGCCTAAGTGGCCAAAAAAGTGTCTCCTACTCGAATTTATGAACAAATGTCCATCTGCCAGCCGGTTTCAAAATTCTGAAATTTGAAAAATACAACGGACACAGAGACACGATTGCCCACTTGAAAAGGTATTGCAATCAGTTAAGAGGGGCTAGTGGAAAAGAGGAACTTCTGATAATGGTTTGAAAACTGTACGGATATTGAGTCAAGATGATCTGAAAGCTACATCACAAGCCATCTAGAAAGGTTCAGGGGGTTTGGCCAAAAGCAAAAGGAAGGAGGAGGGAGCCATGATGGCTTCGAGCTCAAGGGGGTCCCGCTAATCATTTAACCATTCTTATGTGCCACAACAAACCCCACAACACTATTACCCGCATCAAGATGTTTCTTATTCCGTGGTGCCGCCTCACTATGTGGTGATGAATTCCCAACCCTACACACAGCCCCAACAACACTACAACCAAACCCGAGCTCCATCTCCCAGAAATGACCATCATTATCAAGCTCCATATAATCCTCGCCCACCACAAAATACACACCAACATAATCCACGCCCTTGGGAGCCTCCTTGAAGAAATAATTTCACCCCCATTGGTGAATCTTACTCCAGTCTGCTTCAGAAGTTAATACAACTGGGTCTATTGCAACCTACAGCTCCCAATCAGTAAAATCCCGAGTCTCTAACATACAGGGTTGATGCCATATGTGCATATCATTCAGGATTGGACGGCCATGACATAGAAGATTGCTGGACCCTTAAGAGAGTGGCCGAAGGCCTGATCGAAGCAAAAATAATTGTGTTGGGTGACGAGGAGATCCCCAATGAGACCAACAATCCATTACCTACTCACAATAATGGGTCGGTCATTCGTATGATTTGTGATGACAAAGAGTTTGACCTGGCATTGAAGGATTTTGTTGCCATCCCCAATTCATAGGCAAGATCTAAGTGGCGGCAAAACCAGCAAAAACTGAAAAGAAAGTAGCTCTGGTTCCTCAGGCCGTTGAAACAAAAACTGGGTCGGCACCTGCCAAGAATGTTGTTCTTTATGTTCCTAAGGCCCCGAGAAAAGAACAGTTTTTCCTCAACACTCCAAAGAATCTTGATGAAAGGAAAGATAGATTGAATATGCCAAGGTTAAATGTACCAAAGGGGACATATGTGGTGTGGGGACCGGTAATTTCACCAAGGTTAACTGAGCACGTGGTTATCAGTCCTGCACCACAGAGTCCTATGAAAGATCCTACCACAGTCCTCTAGAACTACAACAGAGTCGTGGTTACTTACAAGGGAAAAGAAATTATGGGGGAAGTGAATCAGATGACTCAGTCTGGGAGGTACTATACCCCAGAAGAGCTAAGGAAGTCCAAACGGAATAGGGATAAACATATGCCACCCAAGAAGCCCGTAATCACTGAGGAAACGGAGGACTTCTTTAGGAAGGTGAAAACTTCAGATTACTCAACAGTTTACCTACTCCAGAAGACTCTCTCACAGGTCTCACTCTTATCTCGTGTTGCTTAGTTCGGATGAACACCAAAAAGTGCTCCTCAAAATATTGAATGAAGCATATGTCCCGATTGAAACTACTGTCGAACACTTGGAAAGGATGGCCGAAAGATTTTTTAAGGTCGACAAGATCTCATTCAGTCGCGATGATTTGCCCGCAGCGGGAGCTGCCCACAACAAAGCCCTCCACCTAACCATCAAATGTGAGGGCTATTATGCGAAGAAGGTGATGCTAGATAGCGGGTCTGGAGTTGATATTTTCCCTCTCTCAGCGCTCCAGAGAATGGAAATTGGAACAGAAAGAATTTGGGCCAACAACGTCTGTGTACAAGCTTTTGATGGGGTCAAGAGAGACACAATAGGATAAATTGATCTGATCTTAACTATTGGCCCCGTAGACTTTGAGGTGACCGTCAAGTTTTGGACATGGAAACCCCGTACAATTTCCTCCTGGGTAGACCATGGATTCATTCTGCCAGAGTTGTTCCCTCTACTCTTCACCAAATGGTCAAGTTTGAATATGATAATCAAGATATTGTTGTCCATGGAGAAGACGAGCAATCCATCTACCAGGTGTCGCCCCCCCCCCCCCTTTTTCCCCGAGTGCTCCTTTCGGGGCCCGGTTGAAAGGGGTTTATGACATTGGTTGAGACAACTCGTTCCTTTTGGGAAAGGGATTTGCATATTTTGAAGCATCGCCACCTAAAGACTCTAACGGTGCGTTAGGGCACCTCAAGGGCTCCCGAGCAATGCTCACACCTAGATTTCATAGCCAAGATAGAGCATGTGCAGTGTGGAAATACCAGCCTTAGTGTGTCAGAGTTCAGAAGGAACTCAAGATCCCAGAGCAGTGCTCACACTGAGGGGAAAGAACTTAAAGGTCTAGGAATCAAGTGAAGTGAAAAGGATGAGTTTTGAAAAGGTTTTGAAAGAGATTTAGTTGAAACATTTCATAAACCAGAGAGTCTGTTTAGTAAAACATATTTTGAACAGAGAGTATAGTAATAAGAAACAGTCTAAACACAACATCAAAAAATGAGTTCATACATAGCCAAAGCACACAGAACCAAGGCAGGTTCAGCTACGACAATCAAGGACACTGGGGGTGGCGACACATAGAACATTTAGCTGCAAACACAATAATCCAGAAAAGATATAGGACTGGTTTAAACATGCTCGGAAACTGACGATACTGGCATAGTCACAAAACCAGACATGAAGAACCACATAGAGGGGTGATAGGGATTTGGGGTAAATATACAGCAAGTAGGAAACAGTTGGTAGGTCATACTCAGAAACACACATAAAGGGGGTACACTAGTTCAAAGGAAAGGGAAGACATAATAGCATGCTAGTGATGTATTTTAATTAGAGGTTTCGCAAAAGAACCACAAATAGAAGCAAACCAGAAACAGTAAGAACTGAAACAAATAGAGAATCATATTGTTGTTGGAGCTTTGAATTTAAACTAGGGCATACCAGTGAAGAGGAGAGAAAGCAGAATGAAAAGAACAAGAGAGAGAGAGCACAATGGTTATCCTTGGCTTGCAGCCGGCTAACAATTAGACAGTAGCAAATAGAACAAGAGAGAGAGAGAGAGAGCATAGATTCTTTTAGTGTAAGAGATAGTTTTTGAACCCCAGTGTTCGTATCTTTGTTAATGAGAGAGTAGGGTACTTATAGTTTTAAAACAGGCAGAAGGAATAAGGTAAAAAATAATAATTCAACAATAATTATAGAAATATACCAATTAAAATCAGGTAAGTTGTGATGACTTCCTTTAATCAAGGAGTTTAAGATTCAAACGGTAATAAGCAATGCCAAACAAAGGAATGAAACCATATGAGGCTAGATTAACATATAAGGAAACAGTTTAGCATAGCACAAATATACAGCATATGATAGAGTCTAGGTTCAACAAACTCTAATTAAGGAATGTTTAAGAATCAGCTTGACAGCATGATTAACTACGAAAAATAAGGTAGGGAAGGATAGAAATCAACAGGAAACCCTCAAGTGAGGTTCAGATTACTCGAAATTAGCATCAATTAGGGAAAGGTATCATGTATGACTGGAATACCACACACAGAAAAATAATTTTAGCATATAGAACAAGTAATTAGCCTAGATTCAGAAAATCTAATTAAGAATCGATTCGACAGTAGAACTAATCAAATAAGACAAGTGAATAACTCATGGATAAAAATAAGCAATGTATTACCCTAGGAGATCAGTGAAGGACACCAATCCCAGGGAATCAATGACTCAAACAAGGACAATATTAACTAACACCAATTAAATAAACAATGTTCAAGAAATCTGAAACCCTAGTAATCACAGTCGAGTAAAACCATACGAAGTTAGGGATTCATATGTATCAATGGGTAAACATGGATGTAAGCAGAAGAAGCAAGAAAATCAGAGACATATATGAACACCATAGGGTAAAGCATCAGCAAATCACAAAGCTCATGAAACACAGACACGTATGCAAGTAATATCTTCACAGAAAAAATCAGGGACTAGGGTTTAGGACTAGAAATTAGGGTTTTCAACACATGAAAAGAGAGACTCCAACAAATCTCTAAACACAGTAGAAATCTTAGGAGAATACTAAAAAATCATAGGAAAACCGTTTAAAGAAGGGGTCATGAAACCCTAGTTGAACACGAAGATTCATTTTGAGAGAACATCTGAAAATCTTTGAGAAAACATCAAAATAGCTTAAAATATACACAGACCTATCATAGATATAAAAGAATTGTGGATTTTAAGCATTAGGGTTTCAAAGAGAACCCAGAAAGATGAGAGAAACCTCAAAAAACGTTACTAGTTTAAACCCAGAAGTTATAGATCTTACTCGAACGGCCGGAGGTGGCCGGAGAATGGTGAGCAAGGCCCAGGGGGTAGGAGGATTCAACCCAGGTCTTTTGAAGACTTTAGAGATGGAAAACACCGGCGTGAGATAACCACAGGAGGCAGGAGGGTGGTGAAGGTTTCAAGGTCTCCGGCGAAGGGATGGTCGGAGAAGATGAAGAGATCCATCGGAACATGAAGAGAAAGAAAGTCTCTAGAAGAGACTAGAGAGATAGAGAGTAGAGAGATGAGAGACGGTTAGAATGAGAGGGTGTCATGGGGGTTAGGTAGGTTTAATTATAGTAATAAAAATCTGGGCCGTTGATCTAATTTGATCAACGGCTCATATTGGTTTGGGGTTGGGCCGGGTAGGACATTGTATTGGGCTTGGGGGGTCTGGGCTAGTTTAATTGGGTTAGGGACCAAGATTAATTTAGGCTAGAATTTAAATAAAAATGGCTAATTGTTAAATACCCAACTAAAATTAATAAAAAAATAATATATAAAACAGCTGATAATTGTAAAGATGAAATTGATGCTTAGTAAATTAAATTAAAATGATTAATTAATATTTTAAAAATATAAATGACTAATTGCTGGGGAAAAATAGCATAAAACACATGATTAGGCTATAATTGCAAAGTTACTGCAACTACGGCGAAGGGGTGCCAATTTGGCTAATTGTGAAGTAATTTTATCTTAATAGGACCAAAAATAATACATCAAATCAAGAAATGTTTTTGAAATCATTTGTAATGTAATTTTGTAATTGATTATTAGAAATAAAATACTGGATAAATTAACAAAAATATGGGAAAATTATAGAAAAATACAAATTTCTATGAAAGCCTGATTTTGAAGGTGTAAATGCAAATTAAAAAATATTTTGAGAAAAAATTGGGTATCAACACCAGGACCCTTCAGTCCCGTGTCTTGAAGCTAGGGAAGGCAGTGAGCATATTGTGTATCAAGCTTTCAAAATTGTGGTCGCGAACCAATTTGAAGAAGGGGCCCCACTAACTCAACCTTGCTTCTCTTATGCTTCAATCATGGTCGCCACCCAAATTATTAGAAATGGGTACAAGCCCGGAAAGGGGCTCGGAGTATCTCTGCACGGCATTACTGAGCCCATTTCCCAATCGTCAATGAGAAGTTTTTTGGGTTGGATTTCCGAGCTACAGAGGCCGACAAAAAATGGGCTAACAAATGCAAAGAGAACGGGTGGGTCATGTCCCTTCCCATTACATATCTTTCCCGATCATTTGTCAAACAAAAGTACGTGGAGGAAGAAGAAGAGGCCTTCACGGCTGAAGAAATTGATGATATATGCGAAGCCCTGAAACAAATGCTATATGAATCTCACATGGTCTAGCCAGGGGAAGCCACGAGTCGTGCCGAGGTGCAATATATGGGATCGGATTTCAAGCTCAAGAACTGGGAGGCTACCCATTCCCTATCAAGCGGGAATCCCGGTAGTTTAGTCTTTCCATATTTTCTGCAGTACGAGTTATTTCAGGGTGTAACTCGAATGTTTTACTTTATTGCCTTTTAAGTCTTATGTAAACCCTCATATCTTTCAATTCAATGAAATGAAATCAATATTTCATCATCCATAGATGTCTCTTTTCCTTTGTTCTGATTTTGTCATTTTTCTTATCTTTTCTTTTCAGTTTCAATAATGTGATTTAAATAACATGGCATGTTTGCGGACCTTATGCCCAGATCCTAAAATGTTGTCTAACTTTGAAATAATGAATCAAGAGCCAGATGATGAAGCTGAGGCTTTTAGGGAAATAAATCGAGAATTGGAACAACTTGAGAATAAGACTAAGCCAAACTTAAACGAAACTGAGCTAGTTAATTTGGGAAATTCAAAAGAGATCCGAGAAAATATGATAAGCATTCATGCTGATGAGAGAACTACAGATGCACTCATCCAACTATTTTTGAATTCAAATACGTGTTTGCATGTTCTTACGATGATATGCCAGGGCTGAGTGGTGATTTGGTGGTTCATAAATTTCCTACCTATCCCTGTTATCCACTCGTCCAACAGAAGCAAAGAAATTTCAAAATTGACAATAGTGACAAGATTAAAGAGGAAGTCACAAAACTATTGAAAGTTAGTGTGATCCGAGTGGTTTGATACACCATATGGCTGGCTAATGTGGTACCGTGCCAAAGAAAGATGGAAAGACCCGAGTTTTTGTTGATTATATGGATTTGTATAAGGCGGGTCCCAAGGACAACTTTCCATTGCCAATTATCCATATTCTTGTCGACAATTGTGCTAAACACAAGATACAAACTTTCATGGATTCCTATGTTGGGTATTATTAGGTTCGGATGGATGAAGAAGATGCAGAAAAGACCCCTTTTACCACACCTTGGGGCACTTAATGTTACACAGTCATGCCATTTGGTCTAAAAAAATGTTGGGGCAACCTATATGAGAGCTATGACTGCAATATTCCATGACATGATGCATCAGGAGATCAAGGTATATGTGGATTATGTGATCATTAAATCCATTACGCAAGAAAACTATGTGTGAGATCTAAGGAAGTTCTTTGAGCGTCTACGCAAGTACGACTTGAAATTAAACCCAACTAAATGTGCATTCGGATTACCGTCTGGGAAACTCATGGGGTTTATAGTCAGTCGGAGGGGTATCAAATTAGATCCGACAAAGATAAAGTCTGTTCGAAATTTTCCACCTCCGAAGAGCAAGAAAGAGGTCATGAGTCTGCAAGGGAAATTGAATTTCATCAACACATTCATCGCTCAGCCTACCACCACTTGTGAGCACATATTCAAACTGTTGAAGAAAGACGCGGTAATCAAATGGACAAATGAGTGTCAAGAAGCTTTTGATAAAATCAAAGAATATCTGTCGAATCCACCGGTGTTAGTTCTACCGGAGCCAGGAAGACCTTTGTTCTTGCATCTGACAGTCCTGGAAAATTCTTTCGGGCGTCCTGTGCCAACATGAAGTAACCAGGAAGAGAGAACAAGCCATATATTATATGAGCAAGAAGTTCACCAGTTATGAATCCAAGTACACTTTGTTGGAAAGAACTTGTTGCGCCCTAACTTGGGTCACCCAAAAGCTGAGACACTACTTGCTAGCTTACACAATATATCTGATAACCAAAATGGATCCTTTGAAGTATATATTTCAGAAGCCAATGCCCACTGGAAGGTTAGAAAAATGGCAGATCATGCTTACCGAGTTCGATATTGTCTATGTCACTCACAGGGCGATGAAAGCTCAAGCCTTGGCGGATCATCTCACTGAAAACCCGATCGATGATGAATACCAACCCCTAAGAACTTACTTTTCGGACGAGGAAGTAAATTCGGTTGAAGTGATTCCAGAAAACACCAATACCTAGAAAATGTTTTTTGATGGGGTTGCAAAAACAAAAGGCATAGGATTGGGGAAATTTTGATCTCGCCCACAGGACAACATTACCCGGCCACAGCCCAACTTCGTTTCTTTTGCACAAAAAACATTCCGAGTATGAAGCCTGGATCATGGGCATGAAATATGGCGGTTGATCTGGATATATAAGAGTTATTAATCATGGGGGATTCTGATTTAATCATTCGACAAGCCCAAGGTGAATGGGAAACTCGGGATATCAAACCTATCTCGTACATGCAACATGTAGATGACCTCAGTAAACATTTTAAGTCCGTCAAGTTCAAGTATATTCCCCGATTCCACAATGAGCTAGCAGATGCACTAGATACTTTGGCCTTCATACTGTCTTACCCGGGTAATGTTCATATTGACCTGCTAGAAATTCAGGTTCGAGAAAGGCATGGTTATTGTAACGTAACTGAAATGGATCCAGATGGTCAGCCATGGTATCATGATATCAAAATATTTTTTTAAATAAAAGAATATCCCGAGAAGGCCAGTGGAGATCAAAAGAGAATTATCATAAGGCTTTCAAGCAGTTTCTTTTTAAGTGGAGAGATCCTTTACAAAAGAACTCTAGATCTGAATCTTTGAGGTGCGTAGGTTCTCGAAAAGTCAAAAGGATCATGAACGAAGTGCATTCGGGAGTATGTTGTCCAAACATGAACGGGTATGTCCTTGCAAAGAAAATCCTCCAGGTAGGTTATTACTCGATAACCACAGAAAAAGTTTGTTTTAGTTTAGTCTAGAAATTCCATCAGCGTCAGATACACAGTAACCTAATTCATGCACCGCCTTCAGTGTTACATCCTTTGTCGGCACCTTGGTGGTTTGTTGCCTGGGGCATGGTCATTTTGGTTTCCATTTATTATTTCACGAAGTGGGCCGAAGCAGTCACTTTCAAAGTCGTCATTAAGAAAGCAATGGTGGATTTTGTGCATTCCAACATTATCTTTTGTTTTGGAATTCCTAAAATTATCATTACGGACAATCCTGCAAACTTGAATAGCCACTTGATGAGGGAGGTATGCGAACAATTTATAATTACTCATCGTAATTCTACCCCCTATCGGCTGAAAGCTAATGGCGTCGTTGAAGCTGCAAATAAGAACATTAAAAAGATTCTCAGGAAAATGGTTCAAAGTTCCAGACAGTGGCATGAAAAGTTGTCTTTTGTACTATTGGGATATCACACAACCGTGCGCACATCAGTTGAGGACACTCCCTACATATTGGTTTATGGAACTGAAGTTGTAATACCTGCAGAAGTCGAGATTCCCTCTCTTCGGATCATTGTTGAAGATGAGATCAAAGATGATGAATGGGTCAAAACCCGCTTGGAACAATTGATTATGATTGATGAAAAGTGAATGTCCTCAGTTTGCCATGGGCAGTTGTACCAACAAAGAATGGCCCGTTCCTATAACAAGAAAGTGCAGCTCAGAAAATTCAAATTTGGGCAACTCGTTCTGAGACGTATTCTCCCACATCATGAAGAAGCCAAAGGAAAATTTGATCCAAATTAGAAAGGTCCGTACATTGTAAGAAGAGTGGTGCCAAAGGGAGAATTGTATTTGGGAGACATCAAAGGAAATGTTCCCAAGATAGTTTCCAATGCAGATGCGGCCAAATGTATTATGTCTGACCCCTCTTTCACAGTATTAACATGCTCTGATTGAGATGACAAAGGCCTTCTTTCTCTCTACCCAAACACTATCAACCTTTTACAAACTCTTTGAGCCGGTACTCTTACTTTGGTTACCCTCTTTGGAACCTGGAAGTTATTATTGAAAAAAATGAAAAATGATGAAAAAAACAAACAAAAGAAAATAAAAAACAATGTTGATTGAACTATGTTTGAATTGATTCTGAAAGGATATGTAGGCAACCTCTTTCTGGGGTTAAGTCACACCAAAACAAAAATTCACATTCCCCCAAAAGTTAAAGCTGGGGCGAATGTTATAATGGTTCGACGATGGCTTCGCCTGAAAGGTTCCAAAGTTGTAACTCTATCCAAATTATTTTTACCCAAATCCTTTTCAAATCCTTTCAATCAATTGGCAAAGATGTTAAAAATTGGAAGCTATAGTTACTTGGATTTGATGTAACCAAAATAAGAGAAATAAAATGAGAGAGTCATATTGGTGAAAACCTTCACGGGCCCCATAAGGCGATGGGGAGTAAAGAAACTAAAATGAGAGAGTTTTGTTAGTGAATACTCGCAAAGAGAACTATAAGGCAATGGTGAGAAGAGAAATGAGAGAGGCCAGTTGGTGAAAACCCGCATAGGGCACTACTGATCAAAAAGAGGATCTTTACAGCCATTGGCATTGACACAGTCCTGGGCATGGTTTCTCGGTTTTGAGACAAAGTTGTGATGAGTTTATGAGATTCGGACGGTGTACACGGATCGGGCATCCAACCCAAAAGGCATGTCATGTTCATTGAATTCTGCAGGAGCTCCCAGATAAGTCCTTCTTTCCGTTCCCTGAAAGGGACACCTCTTGTTTAAACTCATTTTTCATTCCATTGTTTGTTTTTCTTTGAATCCCTTTTGGGTCTAACTTTGTTCTAAAACTAAGGCAAAGAAGGTATGGGAAGGCTGATTTACAGGGCTCTCATTTGATACAAGCTAATATGCAAAATAGGAACCCAACCTCGGCAGGGACATCAAGTTGACCTTGACTGGCCATGGCGGCCGATGCTTCGAAATGAAAAACTCTTGGAAGGAGGAAATCAAATCAAAGTTCCTATAAGGGAAAAATGAAATTGAAAAGGTTAATTCCCAAATGGCCAACCGTCATGGAAAAGTTTGAAGAGCCAAAGGTTCTGCAATGCTCTGAAGTTAAAAATTGGAAGAAAGAAGTCGGGAGTGAAAGGCCTATAAAGGCAAAATAAAGTCAAAAAAGGTTAAGTCCCACGCGACCAACCATCATGGAAAAGTTTTGAAAAGCCAAAGGTTCTCTGGGGCCAGAGGTGTAATTGGTATTCAGGAAGCAACCAGTTGCAGTTGAAATTATCATAAAAGAAGTCAGCCGAGATCAAGTGACTGAAACACTCAAGGCCACAAAACCAACCACCATTTCAAACTAACAATTGTTCTTTGTTTGAAAAATATGAAACATGCGCAATCCAAAAGAAATCTTGCAAAAAGCAGGTGCAACCAAAGAGAAACTGTGCGGGGCTAGAAACAGCTTTGTTGCAGCAACAACTCCAAAAGGGAAGTCTTCTCCAAAATTCTCCCGCATTATACTCATTCTCTAAATAAAAATAAAAAAATGGTAGTATAGGGTAGACCAATCCCAACTGTATTTTCCAATATAGGGTCACCACTCCCTGGTTGATGATATTTTAGACATAGAGTCACCACTCCCTAGTCTCCTTACAAGTATAGGGTACACCAATCCCTAGCTCTATTTTCCAACATAGGGTCACGACTCCCTAGTTGATGATATTTTAGACATAGGGTCACCACTCCCTAGTCTCCTTACTAGTATAGGGTACACCAATCCCTAGCTGTGTTTTCCAACATAGGGTCATCACTCCCTAGTCGATGTTATTTTAGACATAAGGTCGTCACTCCCTAGTCTCCTTACCAGTATAGCGTACACCGATCCCTAGTTGTGTTTTCCAACATAGGGTCACCACTTCTTAGTTAATGATATTATAGACATAGGGTCACCACTCCCTAGTTGATGTTATTTTAGACATAGGGTCACCACTCCTTAGTCTCCTTACCAGTATATGGTACATCAATCCCTAGTTGTGTTTTCCAACATAGGGTACACCACTCCCTAGTTGATTTGATTTTAAACGTAGGGTACACCACTCCCTAAGACTCATGTTTTTCCAAGGGTACACCAGACCTGACCTTTTATAGCTTTCAATAATAAATTAGTATAGAGTTTTGTTATAAATAACTCATTAAATTTTCCTAGTAAAAATTGGGGCAAAAATATTTTGTATTTGTTTTGGTGTCTGAGCAGGTTTTACCTCGAGGCACAAGGATCGAGATGACCAAAATAAGAAGTCTCGATCCAATATAAAGAAAAGAAAATAAAATAAGTGAATCCAAAATGCAGAAGCGGAAAAAAGGATGTGAACTGCTCAAGGCGTGGCTAAAGTCACGAGCATTGCATTTCCCCTTTTGATAAGAAAAAGCCGTAGAAGAATGAACTAGCACCTGCAGCTAACAAGCATCAAGGTTCAGATCAGAGTCTTCATAAAGAACCAATCAAGACTCAAGATCACGTTTCAGAAGACTTAAATATAGGAATCTTGTAATTCATAGTTGATAGGTTTGTTTAGTTTCTTTTAATTTTGATTTTGATTTTGATTTTGGTGTAATAAGGAGTTCATAAAGCAGTAACAAGAGCAACAGCAGTAAAATCGCAGTTTCTCGGAAGTCTCAGCTACCAAAATTTCCAGAATTACACTGACCAGATTCCTTTATAGCCAAGGATATGTAGGTAGCCTTGGAAGCAAAGAAGGGCATCTATGAGCACGTAATTTTTTCCCAACAAAAATATTCCTATAAAATCTAAAAAAAATAGTTTTCTATTTGTTTTTTTATGTTTATAGAATCTATAGGTATTTCTCTTTATTTATTCGCTTTTTTGGTGCATAATTAATATCTTAAAATCATAAAACTCCATAAAAAAATTTCAAATCTTTATTTCATAGTATTTTAGGTTTTAATTGCATGTTTTGGATTTAATTACATATTAATGGCATAGACAATGCATGAAAATAAAAAAAAAATTATTTTGCCTGCATTGTTTAGTTAATTAAATAGTCAATTGTTAGTAGGTAAATAGATTATTTTGCTAATTAGTTTGAATTAGGACATGCTAAATAAAAATGGTTTAATAGAAAATTAAAAGGAAAGGAAAG
The DNA here is from genome assembly GCA_005239505.1 of Nicotiana paniculata. Taxonomy (NCBI): domain Eukaryota; kingdom Viridiplantae; phylum Streptophyta; class Magnoliopsida; order Solanales; family Solanaceae; genus Nicotiana; species Nicotiana paniculata. The sequence continues at coordinate 14,007 of ML356188.1, read as the reverse complement.
AAAGAGTATGCTTGATCTTATTTTGAACTGGGCCAACGTAATTGCAAGTGGCCTAATTTTCAAAATTCGCCCCAATTAGCCCAAATTCGGTCAATTTCAGTTGGTTTTTACTAGACCAACCAAAACGACGTCGTTTAGAGGTCGTTTGATCTCGTTCATCATATTCATTCCAACGGCTTTAGAACTCATATCCCTAATCCCATTTAAGTTTCCGAACCAGTCTCCCCCCTAAACCCTAGAGACCATTCCATTATATTTCTTCTGCACTCCCACATTCCTTCAGTCGCCTACCACCACCGTAAATCGCCTTGTGGCTTCACCACCACCAAATCACCCCAAATGTTCACCATATAATCCCCAACACTCCCTCATCATTAACCTACCATCGATTTTTCCAAAAGTCCCACCAAACTCGTCGATTTTCAGATCTAAAATTCACATAAAACCCAAGTTCGCCCATTTTTGTTTGTTTGTTCCAATTTGGTCGTTTGAGTTTGAAATCGACTTGATAAGAGCAATCGATTGATGGAAGTTTTTAACTCATCGCCTGGTTGTTCTGGAAAATACCATCATTCATCATTTAGCTTCTTTCCAGTTAAGCCTGGCTTCATTGGTAATCTCTTTGGCCTTTTCTTTCTATGTTTCTGTAATGATCCGGTCGGTTATTTTGAGTATTTAAGTCTCGTTCGGCAGCATAAGTTCTTGAGAAGCTTCTATATTAGGTATATTGACTTGCGTGCGTGGTTGAGATCAATTACCGGATGATTTGGAGTCAAATCAGAAGAAGGATTCAAGTTTTGGAAACTTAAGTGGTAAGAGTTGACTGAAATTTGACTTTTGTGTAAACACTTTAGAATGGGTTTTGGATGATTTCAACAGCTTCGTATGGTGATTTTGGCCTTAGGCATGCGTCCGGATTTAGATTTGGAGGTCCGTAGGGTAATTTGAAGCATTTCGGCGAAAGTTGAAGTTTGGGAGGTTGGGATGTTTGACCAAGAGTTGAATTTGGTAATATCGGGATCGGAATGAAATTCCGAGAGTTGGAACATCTCCATTATGTCATTTGGGACTTTCCTGCAAAATTTGAGGTTATTCCGGGTTGATTTGATAGGTTTCGGCGCGAGTTTTAGAAGTTGGAAAACTTAAAAGTTCATAAGTTTGATTCATCGTGCAATTCGTAGTTTCGACGTTGTTTGATGTGATTTGAGACCTCGAGAAAGTCCGTGTTAGGTTATGGAACTTGTTGGTATGTTTAGACGCGGTACTGGGGGCCTCGGGTGCGTTTTGGATGGGCTACGGGCCATTTCCTTATATTTTGAATTGTTGTTTTCTGTCATTTGGTTTCCTTCTTCGCATTCGCGGCACTTCCTCCATGTTCACGTAGTGTAATCTTGGAAGATGCATTATTTTTTCTCTGCGTTCGCATGTCTCCTTCCACGATCGCGGAAGCCTTCCATTCCCCCTTTCGCGTTCGCGTCTGCCTCTTCGCGTTCATGAAGGTGTGCCATCCCCTTCTTCGCATTCGCGTACTATTCCGCGCGTTCGTGTAGGCCAGTCGTGAGCCATCATACTTTTCTTCTCCGCATTCGCGAGCGTGTTGTCGTGTTCGCAAAGCACAAACTTGGCGGCACTCTTTTCCTTCTTCGCGGCCGCGATTGTTGTTTCGCGATCGCGATGCTTTAACGCCTGGGCAGCAGAATATATCTTCCAAATCGAGGTTTAGGACATTTTTATTATATCATGAATTGTAGAGCTCGGTTTTGAGCGATTCTTTGTGGATTTTCCAAGAAAATTGATTGGGTAAGTGTTTTAACCTAGAATTTATTATATTCCATGATTTTATCTTTATTTTTGTCATTTAATTTGTGTTTTGAGTTGAGAAAAAAGGGGGATTTTGAAGAAAACTTTCAAAATGAAAAATCATGATTTGAGGGACGAATCGATATCGGAATTTGATAATTTTAGTATGGTTGAACTCGTATCGGAATGAGTGTTCGAATTCTGTGAAATTTGTCGGGTTCCGAGGTTCGAACCCGGGGTTCAATATTTAGGTCGATTTTTATATTTTGATAAAAAAATTGAGGCTTTATGATCCAAAATAGTTTCTTATAAGTTTTATTTATGCTTTGAAGTTATTTTGGCTAGATTTGAGTCGTTCGAGGTCATTTCACCCGAGAGTTCATTTTATAGTATCGTTTGAGGTAAGTATCCTGCCTAACTTCGTGTGGGGGAACTACCCCTTAGGATTTGAGTCTTATATGCTAATTGTAGTCCGTGTACACAAGGTGAAGAGTACATGCTCAGGCTTATTTGTGGAAAGTTGGCCTTTTAGGGTTCTTAGGTCCTTGTATTCACTTAGTATGAAGTTGTTTTGTTATGATTAAGTTTCTTAATTACTAGTTTCACCCCTACCTGCTTTAATTGAAATTAATTACTTCATGACCCAATCTTATTGCTTGTTTGACTCTTATATGACTTAACTGAAGATTTTTACCTCTTCTATTGACATACTATCTTTTCATAACTACTTATCTTTATTTGAATTATTATTATCTCTTCTGTAATTGTTTTGCCTTAATTGAGGTTACCATTACCTTTTCACTGCTTATCCTTAAATTGAATTTGATGTATTTCTTCCGTAATTTCTCATCCTTAAAAGAAGCTTAGATATCCTATATCTTAGTTGACGTGTCCTTAGTTGACGTGTCCTTATTTTGGAATTATTTGACTCGTGTTAACTCCCTTGTTGTTGAACTATATATTGCGGGATCGTTGTTACATATTATTTTCTCCCTTGTTGAGTTTTTCTTATTACGCCTAGTATTCCTTATTGTGGTTATTCCTTGTGAGCTAGTTCTACCGTTTCTTGGTGATCGAAATTTCTTGAGTTGATTTACTTGTCGTACTATTGTATTTCTCATTTTTATTGTTGTACTTGTTGTTGTGATGCAAGAGGTTTCTGCCGTGCGGTTGTTATTGTGATGCATGAGGTTTCTGCCATACGATTGTTGTTATTGGGTTTCACGAGGTTTCTGTCGTGCTATTGTTACTATTGATATTTTCCCATGCGACGTGACAAGGCGGGATATATATATATAGAGAGAGAGAGAGAGAGGTTGCGCATGTGGCGAGATAAGGTGGGAATATTATTATGCACGTGTGGCGAGACAAGGCGGCATTTACTTTATTATTGCGCACATGGAGAGACAAGGTGGACTATGTCAGGGATTGATTTGTGATGACTTGTGATGGCCTATGGGCATTCTTGTTGCTGATATTTGTGTAGTGGTGCAATTACCTGTGTGAGCTCTATCTTGTGGAAAAATTATGGTAAAACATTCTATGTGCAGTCAATTTCTTTTTCTATACTTACTAGTTGGCATGATTTATGTTAGAACACTTGTACAAGCATACATGTAGTTAAGCACTATTATCGGTTAAAAGGATTCTTGATATTGTTGAGTATAGATGCACACCGTTGTTTACTTGCCTTCTTTGTGGTCATCAGTGCGGTTATAAATTGTAATGAGAGCACAAGATGCCAATTGTTAGGGTTCAGGAATTGTGACTCGTGAGTTGTGAATATTCTGAGGTTCGGTACCTCGTGGAGTTTATTGGCTAAAAACCCGGTGTTGAAGCAATATTTTATGGTTGAGTTATTACTTGTCTTTCCTTTATTTGTGATTTACCGTATTTAAACTATGTTCCGTTCATTTTACTGTGTCATTATTATGGTGTTCCACTGTTAGTCGTGGTTTTCCTTTCTTAGTGCAAATTTCCGTATTATTTTGCCATTATGCGTAACCTTTATATAGATATTGTACTCTGTTGTTTCTACACTTATACTTGTTTAGGTTATTTAGTCCAGTAGGTGTCTTGACAGTTCCTTGTCACTACTCCACTGAGGTTAGTCTTGATACTTGACGGGTACCGTCGTGGTGTACTCATACTACACTTCTGCAAATTTTTGTGCTGATCCAGGTATTTCAAAGTCAGTTGATCATCAGCTAGCTGTGCGGATTGTTGCCATTACGACACCCAACGGAGGGTAATTTGGATCGTGACAAGTTGGTATCAGAACTCTAGGTTCATAGGTTGTACGAGTCATAAGCGAGTTTAGTAGAGTCTTGCAGATCGGTACGGAGACGTCTGTACTTATCTTCGAGAGGCTACGAAACTATTAGGACAGTTTCACTTCCTTCATTCCTATCGCGCGAGTCTATTGATCTCAAAGTTTGGGATTTTATCATTTCATTCTCTCACAGATGGTGAGGACACGAGCTGCAATTACTGATGATGATGCCCCCGGAGCAAATGTCACTAGGGGCAGAGGCAGAGACCGAAGAGGAGCACGTGTCGCAGCTAGGGAATCTACCAGAGCAGCATCTGAGGAGCCGCCAGTATCTCCGGTTAAGGGACTAGTACCGTAGGCGCTTGCTATTACCCCCGTACTTCAGGAGACCTTAGCACAGTTCCTGAGCATGTTTGGTACATTGGCTCAAGTGGGGTTGATTCCGGTTGCACCAGCTACTTCACAGACCAGGGGAGGAACTCAAACTCCCGCCACCTACACTCCAGAGAAGCGAGTTCACATTGGTTATGTTCTAGGTGTCATGGCGACACAAAATGTGGTCCCAGTTCAACCAGTAGTTAGGGCAACAGCATCTAAGGAAGAACAACTTAGATTTGAGAGGTACAAGTACCACCCTCCTACTTTTAGTGGATTGGCGACAGATGATTCCCAGGGTTTTTTGGAGGAGTGTCACCGCATTCTCCGTACTATGGGTATTGTGGAGACAAGCAGGGTTGCTTTTACTATGTTCCAGCTTAGGGGAGCGGCTTATCAGTGGTGACGGGCGTATGAGTTGGGTATCCCGGCCGAGGCAGCTTCACTTACATAGGTTCAGTTTTTGGAGATGTTCCTGAGAGAGTTTGTATCTCAGTACCTTCGGGATGCATGGCATGCAGAATTTGAGCAGCTGTGCCATGGAACTATGTCAATATCAGAGTATTCTATTAGATTCAGCGATTTGGATAGACATACAACTTCTTTGGTCGCTACAGTTAGAGAGCGTGTAAGTAGATTCATCGAGGGTCTCAGGCATGATATTCGGTTCAGCATGGCTCGGAAGTTAGAGTCGGATTTTTCATTTCAGCAGGTGTTAGAGATCGCTCGCCGAGTGGATGGCATGTGGGACTAGGAGAGAGAGGACATGCGAGGCCATGAGAGAGAGGATAGGGAGGCGAGGAGGCCTCGTAGACCGGATAGATCTACTGGTCCTTATTTTGGAGGTAGGGTACGGCATGATAGAGGTTTTGTGGGATAGCCAGTTCAGTTTGTACTTCAGGCTTCGCACGATGTTTCAGGTGCTCATGGGTCTTAGAGTACCCGTACCGCACAATTTTTGCAGCCACGTCAGCAGAGAGGTTGCTTCGAGTGTGGAGATACCAGCCACATGGCGGGAGATTGTCCTAGATCCCGAACAGGTGTGTCACCATGAGGTATTCAGGCGAGTAGGGGGTGCCCAAAAGTGAATTCATGTTGTCCATTATGGTAGGTTTTGATGTGATTCCTGAGTATTTTGGTTATGATTTGTGATTTAGATGCTCTACCAGGGTGAGAGTTCAGTAAGTGTTGTGATTCTATTGGCAAAAGTGTGTTACTGGAAGGTTTCCATTGGTATGATGTATATTCAGCTTGTGATTCAGAGTTCAGTAAGTGTTGTGTGGATTGTTGTTGTGGAGACTGTCACACCTCTTTGTTCACCACAATCCGTATTATGAGGTTGAGTTGGAAGAGTTCTCCCAATCGAAGTGACGTTTTGAAAAAAGATTATTTATTAGTTAGAGTCGCCACTTGGAATTGAGTTTTGGTGTTCCAAGTCACTTTTTATTGAATCCCTTATCAAAAGGAAGATTTGAGTCCTAATTTATGGTCTACGAAGCAGAAGACTGAGTAAGGAATTTTTTTGACCGAGGGGAAGGTGTAAGGCACCCCTCGAGTCCCGTGGTTCTAGCATGGTCACTTTATTGACTAATGTAAGGCTTAAATCAATTTTTAGCTATTCTTGTATTTTATTGATTATGGCTTATTTATTACCGCTTAATTAATTATTATATTTTATTAATTATTGTAACCTAGATGCGGTATGCACACAAGGTACTTCTTTGAAATTAAATGTTAAACCAAGGTACGGAATGTACATATGGTCAAAATATAATTATTTTAAATCTAAAGGCATCAAGACGCAGAATGCGCACATGATCTTTTTATTATTTAATCATATCAATCCAAGGTTCGGGTATGAACACATGGGCTACTATTTAAAGTGCATCTAAAGTTTTTCTAGTGTTTTGGAGTATTTCAATTATTTTCATATTCGAGACATCTATTTTTATAATTTATTATTATTGAAACTGTTTTTCCAAAGTCGTGCTGACGCGTACTTTGATTTGTTTTTTAAATAAAAATTATGCCACGTGAACGTGTAAATAATCATGATGATAGATTAATTCACTCCTAAAGCATGCTATTGTATGTAATTCTTTTTTTTTTTATTCTTGAATTATGGTAATGCCAGAAATTGTGAAATTATTGTGGAAAAGACGGTATGATGTACTCTAGTTTTCATGATACTAAGTATTTGAAGGTTATCGAGATTTTAAGGATGGATTATTCAAATTTATGCCTCAAGAGTATGCCTATGTCTTTACTAATGTTCCTATCTTTGCTAATAAATGATAAATAAAATTTTTGAACTTTACTATTTACATATCAATTATATACAACCTGATAAAACTAATCTAAGTAACACTTCCATTTAAATAAGAAGACAAAATAATCAAAATAATTTGCTAAGCATTACATCAATGAATCTGACGAGAAAAATAGAGAAAAGAAAAAAAAATGTCACCTAGCCTACTTTGATTTAGAGTGCACAGTATCGATTTATCCATTCTTAATATGAAAGTCCGTCAAGATAATTCCAAATAAAGTAAATCTACCAAGCATATCTTAACATTATAAAAAATAATAATAAAGCGTGATATTTATTATTGAATAATAAAAGATATACATTATTATATTCATTTAGCGATTATTATGTTTCTTATTTTAACGTTAAATGTTCATATTATGCAACTTGTAAATATTCGGTTCATTCTAGTCCAAAAAAAAATAATCAAAACAAATCAAAGATACGAAAATGGAAATAAAAAGATGAAGCCAAAGTTAATTAGAACCAACAACAATATTTTTCATGTATTTAATGAAAATTCGAATTTTACCTTTTTTGTGAAGCTTTTTACAATAAACTCACAGCCGCAATCTACTGATTTTCAAAGTTAGCAATGTTAACTTTCTATAACCGCGAACTCGAACCGCGAACTAAAGCTCGAACTCTGGCTTCAAACTAAATAACTTGACTCCATAATTTTTTCAAGTGGATTTTTTACTCTAAAAAAAAAGTCCTCTTTTCTCTTAGTTGCTGAAATTTCTTATCAGATTTTTCCTCAAAACCAAACTTTTTTTTTTAATCTAGTTATGCTCTCAATCTCCATTTTTTTTTAAGAAGAAATCTTCTCACTTCTTTTCCTTTCCTTCGTTCTCTTTCTGTCTTTTTCTTTTTTGACCTCTTTTTTTTTCTCTCTCTTTACAATGGTCGAGGCATCACCGTAATATACCAATTTAGCATTCTCGAAAGTTGATCAGAAGGTCTTAAAAGGGAAAGGTAAAAAGAACTATTGAATCGAATTACAATTTTTGGAACCATTTTGACGGAAAAAACTGTCAAAAATAAAATAAGATCATGCCCCAGTTTCTTTGAAACTGGAAAATGTAAATATTTGTTTTAGTGTGACCGAACCCAAGAGTGAGGCTGCCTACGTATCCTTTCGGAATCAGGTCGGACGTAGTTCAATTAACATGAACTTGTTTTGATGATTTTCTTTTTGATTTTTTTTTTTTTGATTTTTTTTTTGGCTAAGACCACGTACACTGGTTTCCAAAGAGGGAAAAATAAAGAAAGATAAACAAGGCTTCAAAGGGCTAACTAGGGTTGATCAGTGTTTGGGTAGCAAGAATGATAGCCTTTCGTCATCCCAACTTGAGAATGCTAAGTGTAAAAATGCCCCCACAGAGGCATGTTAGACATAGTATCTCTTGACCGCATCTGCATTGACAGATATATCAGTCACATTTCCTTCTATATCTGCCAAGTGTAGAGCTCCTTTTAACAATACTTTCTTGACGAGGTAAGGACCTTGCCAATTCGGGGAAAACTTTCCCTTTGCTTCTTTCTGGTGCAGAAAGATACGTTTCAAAACAAGTTGTCCTACCTCAAATTTTCTTGGGCTCACATTCTTTTTGTAAGCGCATGCCATTCTTTGTAGGTATAATTAACCAAAACAAACTGCCGCCAAACGTTTTTCATCAATTAAACTCAACTATTCCAATCGGGACTTGACCCAGACAGTGTCTTCGATCCTTGCTTCAACAATGATTAGGAGAGAGGAAATCTCAACTTCTTTATTCATTATTTCGAGATTAGACAGCTTTTTAAGATCTGGGCATGAATTCCGCATGCATGTCATGTTTTTAAAGCCAACATTAACGAAACTGAAAATGATAGGAAATTAACAAAAATTAGGAAAATGAAAAGAAAGAAATTTACTATGAAACTAGAACTTCATTTCAGTGAATTTGAAAGGATAGAAGGATTAACATAAAATCAAATCCATTAAACTAAAATATCTGGATTATAACCCTTAAAATAATCCAAATACAGAAAAAGCAACAAAACAGACTACCAAGACTACTTCCTGATGGGAAGAGGAGTTGTTTCCCAGTTGTTGAGCGAGGTATCTGGACCAATGAGCTGAACACTTGCACGACTAGGGACCTCACCAACTTGAACCATATTGATCTCATAGAACATCTCCTTGAGACCCTGGCAGAATTCATCAATGTCATCCTGACTAGAAAGATTTTGAACTTCTTCTAATTGTGGCCTGACAAAAGAGTATGCAATGTGAGGGATTGGTATGGACAGATTCCAACCATTATTTTTGCGGGCCTTGGCTCTATTTTTGTCAGCTGATGTTGGTTTAAAACCCAAGCCAAATATATCTTTCTTAAAAAAGGGAGCAATGGGGTCGACAATTCCCTGCAGAGAGGATCCTAATCCTTTTCCTTGTTCATAGCCATTCCTCAACATCAGGGAAGCTACCATCATAGATGTGACTGAAAGACGGGGATGCGGAATTGGTTTTCCTTATTCCACTCGGTCCACCTCAATCACCTAAAATGCTTGATATATTAGGGATTCACATCCTTCCTTGGCCTCGATACATGGAATGGATGGGTCATTATAGACGGATGAGTCATCCTTCCCATGAACAACAATTTCTTGCATGTCATACTCGAACTTGACTATTTGATGTAGGGTGGATGGTACAGCTCTGGCCATATGGATCCACGGCCTTCCCAGAAGAAAATTATAAGAAGTTTGCATATCCAACACTTGAAATACAATGTTAAAATCAACTGGGCCAATTGCCATGGTGAGTTCGATATCCCCAATAGTGTCTCTTCTTGAACCATCAAAAGCTCTGATGCTGACACTACTAGTTTGAATTCTGTTCGTGTCAATGTTCAGTTGTTGTAGAGTAGAAAGAGGGCATACATCTACACTTGAGCCTCCGTCAATCATGACTCCTTTTACGCAATGCCCTTCACACTTGACCATAAGATGCAAAGATTTATTGTGACCAGCCCCTTCCTCGGGCAAATCATCATCGCTGAAAGAAATCTTATTCACTTCAAAGAATCTTTCAGCCATTTTTTCCAGCTGATTCACCGTTGTCTTTTCTGAGACATATGCCTCATTCAAAGTTTTGATCAACACACGGAGATGTTCTTCTGAGTGCAAAAGCAGAGATAACAAAGATATCTGAGCAGGGGTTTTCCTTAATTGGTCAATGATTGAGTAGTCCTGCATTTTCATCTTCTTAAGTAATTCCTCTACTTCTTTTTCTGCAACTGGTTCTTTTCACTAGCAAGTGACTTTCCCTAGCTTGCTTAGCATTTCTTAATTCCTCTGGTGAATAGCACCTTCCAGATCGAGTCAAGCCCCCCATTTCATCTGCTTCTTCAACTATCTCTTTTCCTTTGTATGTCATGACACTTTTGTTATAATTCCAGGGAATAGTTTTTGTGTTTGTCACTGGGAGTTGTGCAACTGGTCGGATCACAACTGGCTCTATTATATTTCTGAAAATATTACTCGGAACGATCTTCTGAATGCCCCCGGGGACGTAAAGTTTTGGCCCACCCAATTGAACCTCAACCTTTTTTGTGCATCTAGGAACATAGAGAATCATTTTTCCAGAACCTGCCAAGTTCAAACTTGAACTCGCACCTTTCACAATCAACTGTGCCAAATGCAGCGGGCTTAGTATCACTTTTGGTTCTTGTCCTATGGTTCCAACGGCCATCTCTGTCTTGCCAGACTGCTTATAATCCCGATCATCACAAATCATCCCAATAAAATGTGTATTGTCATGAGTTGGGAGCGGATTATTTGTGATATTAGGAGTATCCTCATTGTTTGTAACCACAATTGCCTTTGCTTCAATCAAATTTTCAATAGCTTTCTTTAATGTCCAAAAATTTTCGGTACTATGACCCTAGGTGTTAGAGTGATACTCACATCTTGCATTTGAGTTAAAACCTTTTGAATTTGGATTCACATAACGTGGCATGACAGGTTCAATCAACTTCAGTTGCATCAACGTTAGAAATAGGCTTTTATACGATTCTCCAATTGGGGTGAACTCTTTCTTTGGCTCCGCTTCTCTCACATATCCTTGTCGGGGACGAGGATTATATGATGCCTGAAAATTCGAGCGAAGTTTATGGGAGCCTTGTGGGATCGGTGTCCGCCATTGCTGGTGATTGGGAGGCCTAGCATAAGCATGAGCATTAAACACTGTGTATTGTTGTAAAGGAACTGAGTATCGGGGACCCTGAGGTGGATAGTAATATTGAGGAGAATTTGATTGTCCTTGTTGGAACTGCACATAAGAAGGAATTACCTCTCTTTGGACTCTTTTTAACCCATATGTCATCATGGATCCTTCCTCTTTCTTTTTCCAGTTTCTGAAACTGCCTGACCCGCTTTGAATTGCTTGCATGGTCGCCTTAAGGGCTGCCTGACTCACAATTTTGCCCGATTTCATGCCATTCTCAACTATTTCACCAATATTAATCGCCTCAGCGAAAGGGTTACCAATGGCGGCCAACATGTAATGGAGGTAATCAGGATCCTGAGCTTGGAGAAAATAGTCAATCATTTCTGCCTCTTTCATTGGGGGTTTGACCCTAGCAGCCTGCTCTCTCCACTTGATTGCATATTCTCTGAAGCTTTCTGTTGGTTTCTTCTTTATGTTGACGAGAGAGGAACGGTCTGACACACTATCAATATTGTACTGAAACGGTTGAACAAAATCTTGAGCCATGTCGTTCCACACATGCCAGTGAGAGATGTCTTGATCTATGAACCATTCTGAAGCAATTCCAGTCAAACTTTCCCCAAAATAAGCCATGAGTAATTCTNGGATCACCATGCCCGTCATACTTGTCAAACTTGGGGGTCTTGAAACCGGGTGGCAAATGGACATGGGGAAACATACATAGATCATTAAATGACACACTCTTATGGCCTCCCAAACCCTATATGTTTCTCATGGTTTGTTCCAAGCTTTTCATTTTTCTAGTCATTTCCTCTTGTTCCGTATTCTTGTCATGCTTTTCAATCTCAACTGGGAACATGTTCTGAGGAGTATGCTTGTATGAATCTTGAACCTTGAAAGTCAGTTCTGGAGAGTAATGTTGAGCATCACGAGCATTCAGTTGCGGATCAGTGTTGGACTTTTGAGCAAGAGCTGGTTGAGGAACAGTGAAAGTAGGGACAATGGGTACAGTATGTGGTCATTTCTGAGGGGTGTTGTTGAAGGACGTGGAATGGAAGTACTGGGGATAGTGGGAAGGTTAATTCTTGGACTGAATCCAGTTGGTACAATGGGTTACTTGTTAGGGAGATGGGCACTTGATTTGCAACTGAAACATTATCCGAAGTCCCTATGGGTAGTGGAGGCGGTGCCTGTCCATTCGCCCAAGATTGGTACATCTCTGCCAATTGTTACTTCAACACTCTTACTTCTTCAACCAATCCCGAACTTTATTCGACCAATTATCCATGGATATCATCATTATCTGACTCGTTCTCACTGTTGTTTGTCATGCTACTTTTTCCTTTTGATCTCGTGTTGTAAGGGTGAGTTGTCAGTTTAAACCACAAACCAACCACCTCTGTTTAACTATATCTTTTTGTGACAAACAACAAACGTGTTAGAGTTAGGCATTTTTGCAGATATTAATCACACATTGTATGTCATGCACCTGATGCCATCTTCATTTCTAAATGAGTTTGGAAGGCTTCATGCTTCATCCCGACTTATTGGTTTATTGGTTTTTTTTCATATTGAATTTTAGCGCTCTCTTTTGTTTTCTTTCTTATTTATTATTACTCAATTTTTTTTAATTATGGTTATGATCGCATCCGATGGGGATTGCCTACGTATCATGACGCCGCATGAATCAGACCATTACGTAGTTCAGGAATAAAGTAAATAAACTAACTCTTATTCTTATACAGTTCAGACATGAATGCTCCTAACAAAGAAAATATGTCTTTGGATTTCAATTTTTTTTTCTTTGTGAAGACTTCTAAGGAAGAAAGAAATATTTTTTTTGATTTTTTTTTTGGAATTTTGAAAGAAAGACTTCTAAATAAGAAATAATATATTTTTGGATTTTGAAATTTTATTTTGAATTTATAAAATAAACGACATCTAGAGAAAAAGAAATTTTTTTTTTTTTTAATTTTGAATTTTTTTTTTCGAAAAAAAAACTTCTGAAAAAGCATGAAAATATTTTTTTTGGATTTTGAGAAGAATATAAAAGAAAATATTTTTGAATTTTTTTGAAAATTGGGGGCCGGACCCGATGAAGGTTGCCTACGTATCTCACATCCTGTGAGAATCAGACCCGCGTAGTTCGTTAAAATAAATAAATAAAGAATATATTGAAAATTGTGATTTTACATACTAGAACCTTTCAAATTTTATTAGAAAAAAAAATGAGTATTTTATGAAAACTTGGAAGAAATTTTCTCTCCCCTATTCAATCAATCTATCCTAAAGCCTGTCAATATTTGAATGAAGCCTATCAAATAATGTTACATAAAGCACATAAATATGAATATGTTGGTCCAAAAAATTGGTACATGTCCGAAACGGGTCTGGCCCCTGTGCCGAGTCCCACTAAGTCCAATGCACATGATGCAAACAAAGCATAGCCTACTAGGGATATTCATTGCTT
>MDKI01022199.1:0-13987 GCA_005239505.1 Nicotiana paniculata | reverse complement strand
GAGGCTTGATGATGTTATGTACACCTATACCTATGCATGACACGACATTTATATGCACGTGCACGACATCATAAATGTTTCAAAATTTACAAAGTTATTCAGACTTACAGATATGTGTGTGTGTGTGTATATATATATATATATATGGGAAAAAGGTTATGGCGTTATATACGCACCACCACCTGATCAGTTGGTATATGTTGATGATTTTTCCCACAGTGGCCGAGACGATATGATGGGATGCCCTCAGAGTCTTGATGATGTTATTAAACCTAAACCTATGCATGACACGACATTTATATGCACGTGCATGACATTATAAATGTTTCAGAATTTGCAAAGTTATTCAGACTTACAGATGGATTTCTTTATTCCATGTTTCACCTATGTCTTTTATGTACTGATTTTCATGCCTTACATACTCAGTACATTATTCGTACTGACGCCCTATTACCGGGGCTTGCATTTCATTCCCCCAGGTGCAGGTAGGCAAGCCGACGATCCCCCTTCTTAAGATCCTTGACAACGAGATTTGGCACGCTCCACTTGATTCTGAGCTGCTTTTAATTTTGGTATATATATATATATATATACCAAAATTAAAAGCAGCTCAGAATCAAGTGGAGCGTGCCAAATCTCGTTGTCAAGGATCTTAAGAAGGGGGATCGTCGGCTTGCCTACCTGCACCTGGGGGAATGAAATGCAAGCCCCGGTAATAGGGCGTCAGTACGAATAATGTACTGAGTATGTAAGGCATGAAAATCAGTACATAAAAGACATAGGTGAAACATGGAATAAAGAAATCCATCTGTAAGTCTGAATAACTTTGCAAATTCTGAAACATTTATAATGTCATGCACGTGCATATAAATGTCGTGTCATGCATAGGTTTAGGTTTAATAACATCATCAAGACTCTGAGGGCATCCCATCATATCGTCTCGGCCACTGTGGGAAAAATCATCAACATATACCAACTGATCAGGTGGTGGTGCGTATATAACGCCATAACCTTTTTCCCATATATATATATATATATGGGAAAAAGGTTATGGCGTTATATACGCACCACCACCTGATCAGTTGGTATATGTTGATGATTTTTCCCACAGTGGCCGAGACGATATGATGGGATGCCCTCAGAGTCTTGATGATGTTATTAAACCTAAACCTATGCATGACACGACATTTATATGCACGTGCATGACATTATAAATGTTTCAGAATTTGCAAAGTTATTCAGACTTACAGATGGATTTCTTTATTCCATGTTTCACCTATGTCTTTTATGTACTGATTTTCATGCCTTACATACTCAGTACATTATTCGTACTGACGCCCTATTACCGGGGCTTGCATTTCATTCCCCCAGGTGCAGGTAGGCAAGCCGACGATCCCCCTTCTTAAGATCCTTGACAACGAGATTTGGCACGCTCCACTTGATTCTGAGCTGCTTTTAATTTTGGTATATATATATATATATATATATATATATATATATATATATATATATATATATATATATATATATATATATATATATATAGGTATGAAGTGGCTCATTCCCGCTTTTGTACAATTGTATTTCCATTAAAGGTCTGGAGACACTTATGTATAGTTAGATAGTATGTGCCCATGTCGGCTTCCAAATTTTGGATATGTAGTTTTCTATAGCAGTTTTGTCGGCTCGCCTTACGTATTCCGCACGTATATGTATATATGTCTTTTGGAAAGGTTTTACTCATGTACGTTATCCTCGTAATTCAGCAGATGTAGTTCATGTTTATATATTAATCGCATGCTTATGGGTGTTTAACAGACAGGACTCGGGCACTTGTCGCGACCCATCGGTTTGGGTCGTGACAAAAGTTGTATCAACGCAGTTCTGTCCTAGGGTTTTCTACAGACCGTGTCTGGTAGACTCTTATTTATGGTATTTTGTGCACCATACTTATAGACAGGAGGCTACATGACATATAGGTTGTTATCCTCTCTTTTTATCTTAGATCGCGCAATATAATAATTCATGTTCCTAACGATATGTCCTATTTTTAGCGATGCCTCCGAAGACTACACCCGCTAGCACGGGTCAGAAGTCTACGAAGGTGTTAGAAGGAGATATAAGTTACACTATGGAGTCAGATCCATCAGAGATCATGGGTTCTATTGAGGAGGGTCTATCCGAGGATCCATATGAGTCATCCGTTCGAATAGTTTCGATTTCGCCGGCAACAGATGAGGTGAGGGGAGTTTCCGGCCTCATCAAGGCCCTTAGTTTCATTATCAGGGCTCATTGATCAGTGTATAAGGGGAGTGGTGCATGGATTGGCACAACTGGATTCCCCTCAGGCTCAAAACTATGTCAAGGTATTTGCGGACACCAACTCTTTTGAGGTTCCAGATAGTCCACAGTCTTGGTAGTCCGCCAATCAAGGTTCGTCAGTGTATGTTATGGGATATGCAGAGGAAGAGGATAGTAGTAGGGCCAAGAGGAGGAAGGTAACTGATAAGGATATGAAGTTTCCGCTTTGAAGTGTGTCTGATCGAGGTTCTCATATAGTACGAGGCAAGGACCCTCTACTATAGACTTCCTCCAGATGTCAGTTTTTGGTTGGTGAGTTCCACCTCTTCTTGAAGTATTACCAAGTCAGGGTTCTGCATGTGTGAGGTTGTTTTATGAGGACGTAAGGAGCCCTGTCCCAACTTGTATATAATATGGTTATGTCTACTTAGAGGTTTTGCAGACATTATCCTCTATATAGTTTTGGGTATGATATGTCTACGGCCTTGTCGACCCCTATGTATATAAACCTTTTTCTAAATTAGTTATGCGAGTTAAGTCTTAATATTATTACTTATATATATATATGGATGTTGCCCGTAATGGCCCGTGATAGATTTGATAATGAACAAGGATAAGGTACGTGGTTTTCGATTGGGTAGAACTTGATATTATAATGGGTATGGATTGGTTGGCTTATTTTCATACCGATGTTGATTGTAGATCAAAGATATTCCGAATTCAATTTCCAGGGGAGCCCGTTTTGGAGTGGAAAGGTAATATGGTGTCACCGAGAGATAGATTTATTTCCTATCCCAAGGCAAGGAAGATGATCAGAAAGGGCAGTATTTATCACTAGTTCGGGTTCAGGATATGGAAGTAGAGTCACCAACCATTCAGTCCATCCCTGTGGTTAATGAGTTTCCCGATGTTTTTACTGATGAACTTTCGGGTCTTCCGCCAGAGCGAGAAATTGAGTTTGCTATTGACCTACTACCAGATACTCATCCAATATCTATTCCTCCATATAGAATGGCCCGCGTAGAGCTGAAAGAGTTAAAGGAACAACTAAAGGACTTGCTTGAAAAATGCTTTATTAGACCTAGTACATTACCGTGGGGAACACCTGTGTTATTTGTGAGGAAGAAAGATGGTTCCTTATGGATGTGTATTGATTACAGACATTTGAATAAGATGATGATCAAGAATAAGTACCTGCTCCCGATGATTGATGATTTATTTGATCAGTTGCAAGGTGACAAGTGTTTTTCAAAGATAGACTTGAGGTCCGGGTACCAACAGGTAAAGGTTAAGGAGGAAGATATTCCGAAGACAACATTCAGGACCAGATATGGGCATTTTGATTTTCGTGTTATGTCGTTCGGTTTGACAAATGCCCCAGTAGTATTCATGGATTTGATAAATCGTGTGTTCATGCCCTTTTTAGATCTGTTTGTAGTTGTATTTATCGATGATATATTGGTATATTCTCGTTCAGAGGCTGAGCATGCAGATCATTTGCGTACTGTGCTCAGAGTTCTACAAAAAGGAAAGTTGTATGAAATATTCTTTAAATGTGAATTCTGGTTGAACTCTGTAGATTTCCTTGGGCATAACATTTCGAGTGAAGGTCTCCGGGTTGATACACAAAATATTTAGAAAGTAAAGACTTGACCTAGACCTACGACACCGACGAAGGTTCGTAGTTTTCTCGGTCTTGCAGGTTATTACTGGAAACTTGTAAAAGGGGTTTTCTTCTCTTTTAGCACCTTTGACAAAAATAGTGTGATGACGTGATGTCTCGCTTGATGTTCCAGAATAACATAAGGAAATATATGGTGCAAACAAGTTGAAGGAAGGTTGCGAATAAGTATAAATAGATATGTGTATCGCAAGCTAAAGTATGGTAGAGCGACAAGGTTTTAGGACGACATGAACAAGGATAAGAAAAGGTGAATGAGAAGGTGACGGGAATGGATGTCCTTGGGATTGAGCCCATGAAAATAAGAGAGCAAATAGTTTCTCTAAGTCATAGAAAGCTAAGTATAGCCTGAGTGAACTCAAAGGAGTCTAAGACTAGTAGCATTTAGAAGAGATGAAATGCTTCCTGGTAGTGGAACAAGGGCGTAATTATGATAGATAAAGGATGACATTTGGGATTTTAAAAGGAGGAATTTCATGTATTGTAAAATATTAGAATACCCATGTAAGTTGACTCAAAAGGGAGCTAAGTTTCAACGGACTGATGCTTGCGAACGGAGTTTCCAGGCATTGAAGGACATATTAACTTCAGCACCGGTTCTAACGCTCCTAGAAGGTACCGATGGTTATCTTATCTATTTTGACGCTTCAGGCGTTAGACTGGGTTGTGTGCTAATGCAGCATGGTAAGGTTGTAGCTTATTCTTTTAGAAAACTAATAAAGCACGAGAATAACTACCCGACCCATGATTTAGAGTTAGCTGTGGTGATTCATGCACTAAAGATGTGGAGGCACTACTTGTATGGAATTCATGTTGATGTCTATACAGACCATAAGAGCCTCCAGTATATCTTCAAGCAAAAGGAGTGGAATTTACGTCAAAGGAGATGGTTGGAGCTACTTAAAAACTATGACGTTGATATTTTATACCAACCGAGGAAGGCGAACGTAGTAGCCGACGCCCTCAGCCATAGATCTATGGGTAGCCTATCATATTTACAGCTAGAAAAGAGGGGAATAGCCCATGAGGTTCATCACCTAGCTAGTCTTGGAGTTTGGTTACTGGACTCAGGTGATATTGGAATTACTATTCAGGATACGACAACATTCTCGTTAGTAAATGAAGTGAAGGAACGCTAGTACGAGGATCCTGTGTTAGTTCATCATAGGGATACCACCTCTCAGAAGGAGAAGACACCATTTGAGGTTACAGAAGATGGGGTCCTCAGATATCGAGGACGATTATGTGTCCTTAATGTTGCAGGGTTGCGCCGACAGGTTATGGGTGAAACTCACTATTCTTGTTATTCTATCCATCCAGGAGAGACAAAGATGTATCCTGATATCAGGGAAGTATATTGGTGGGATGGAATGAAAAAGGATATAGCGGAGTTTCTTGCTCAGTGTCCTAACTGCCATCAGGTTAAGATTGAGTATCAAAATCCCGATGGATTATTGCAGGCTATGGAGATTCCGACTAGATGGGAAGTAATTAATATGGATTTCATCATAGTCTTACCTCGTGCCCAGCGTAAGTTCGATTCTATATAGGTGATTGTTGATAGGCTTGCAAAATCAGCCCATTTTCTGCCCGTTAGGACTACATATTCCACAGAGGATTATGCAAGGCTTTATATTAAGGAGATAGTATGACTGCATGGTGTCCTTGTCTTTATTATCTCGGATCGAGGAGCTCAATTTATAGCTAACTTATGGAGGTCCTTCCAAAAAGGATTAGGGATTTAGGTAAGTCTTAGTACAACATTTCATCCCTAGACAGACAAGCTGAGCGTACTATTCAGACACTTGAGGATATGTTACGATCTTGTGTGATAGACTTCAAGGGTAGCTGGGATGATCATCCGCCGCTTATTGAGTTCGCATATAATAATAGCTACCATTCCAGTATTCGTATGGCTCCATACGAAGCTTTTTATAGATGGAAGTATAGGTCTCCTATAGGGTGGTTCGATGTTGAGGAAACTACGTTAATAGGACTAGAATTGTTACAGCAGGCAATCAAGAAAATTAAGCTTATACAGGAAAGGGTATTAGCAGCTCAAAGCCGTTAGAAGTCTTATGCGGATAATCAACGGTGAGACTTGGAGTTTCAGATTGATGATTGGATATTCCTAAAGTTATCACCGATGAAAGGTGTCATGAGGTTAGGTAAGATAGGAAAACTTAGCCCTCGGTACATTGGACCATATAGGGTCATACACAAGGTAGGCCAGGTAGCATATGAGTTGGACTTGCCTTCGGACTTGGAATCTGTACATCAAGTATTTCATGTGTCTATGCTCCATAAATGTATCGGATATCCTTCTAGAATCGTGTCAGTTGATGACGTTCAGGTCACAGAGTAGCTATCATATGAAGAAACTCCCATTGCTATATTAGACAGACAGGTTCGGAGATTGAGAACTAAAGACGTAGCTTCGGTGAAAGTACTTTGGAGAAACAACAACGTGGAAGAAATGACTTAGGAGGCCGAGGAAGACATGAAGTCTAGATATCCCTACTTATTTCCTCCTCCAGAGAAGGGTCTGACTGAGATATTACAACCTTAAGGGTCCGACTGAGATATTACAACCTTAAAGTACGTGTATGGATTCTTGTGTTAGTTATTGTCATTGGTCGTGTGAGGCCATTGTCGTTATTGATGATTGTGGTCCTATGTGGCGTTGAATTATTGAGTTCTGCAGGAATATTTGGTAGTATTATTGTTATGAAGGCGACTCTGCAAGTTATATAGATCCCGGGGAGTTAAACATTCGAGGACGAATGTTTCTAAGGGGGGAAGGATGTTATATCTCGCGTTTTCATATGTTAATGTTTGTTTCGTCTTCAGTTAATCGACGAAGACTCGGGGATGAGATTATCTTGAGGTTAACGTATTTATGCTCTTTATAACAAGCGATAAGTAAGTGCCATGAATGATAAAGGGTACACGAATTAAAAAAAATGAGTTTCATTGAAGGTTGTCGATTCGGGATAAAATACGGTCAGAGCTATAATACCCGATATGATGTATAAGGTGTATTAAAAATGAGTATAATTTTAAGTAATTTGAGATAATTTTTAATTATGCGTGTAATTGGTAAATTATCGAGTAACAGAATATTATCCAACTAAATAATACATTATAAGATAAGGTTAAAACCCCCACCCCTACCCTCACGTGGCAGCAAGCTAATACTAAGGCATATGGCTCTTAGTCATATGGGCTTAGGTGGCTATCTAAAGTAAATAGGACATTAACGTGTAAGACCATCCAAGTTTATACAAAGTTTGGTCTCATTTACACAAAGTTGGTCTCATTTGGACATAGAATAGAAAAGTAAGAGATAAGATACCTTCCTCCTAATTCAAAGTATTTCTAAAGTAGACGCTAAGGTTCAATCCAACAAAGCTTCCAACGATAATTCTTGCAACCAAACAATTCCAACGAGAATTGTTAGAACCGTAGCAACGTAAAATTTTGTAGTTCTAAAGGAGTACAGTGCAATCTTTTTCAAGAATATTATACGTATTTTCCCTCCTCCAGGTATGTTAAGGCTATACCTTCTTTATTTTTGGCATGATCCAAATTATACAGAAGAAACGAGCAAATGCACAGTTTTCATAAACAACTCTATT
This sequence comes from Nicotiana paniculata, assembly GCA_005239505.1. Classification (NCBI taxonomy): domain Eukaryota; kingdom Viridiplantae; phylum Streptophyta; class Magnoliopsida; order Solanales; family Solanaceae; genus Nicotiana; species Nicotiana paniculata. The sequence goes on along the minus strand of MDKI01022199.1, from coordinate 6,367 downwards.
CATAGAAATACTAGGGGTCTCTGTGTTTTTGATTCCCCATGTGACACATTATTATATCTTCTGTTCATAGGTCTCAGGATAATACGCAGTTGATAAAGTTTATTCGAAAGGAATATTGAGATTATCAACATATTTTCTTGCATTTCATTCATTTATACATGTACTTTGACCCATGATCAGATGGCGTTATATACTCGTATTTATAAAGATTACGACATTATATACGCACCACTACCTGATCAGTTGGTATATGTTGCCCACAGTGGACGAAACGATATGATGGGATGCCCTCAGAGGTTTGATGATGTTATGTACACCTATACCTATGCATGATACGACATTTATATGCACGTGCATGACATTATAAATGTTTCAGAATTTACAAAGTTATTCAGACATACAGATGGATTTCTTTATTCCATGTTTCACCTATATATTTTATGAACTGATTTTCATGCCTTATATACTGTAACGATCCGATCGGTCGTTTTGCATTATCGGACTCTGTTCCCCTAAATGAAACTTCCCATAGCGGCTTTTTATGATTTATGACTTATGGGGAATGGTGGTCCGGGATTCGGAGGTGTTTAGAGTGCTACAGGAACAATTGGTTCCTTAAGGTTGGCCTTAAAGTCCAGGTTTGACTTCGGTAAACATTTTGGGTAAACGACCTTGGAATCGAGTTTCATCGGTTCCGGTAGCTTCGTGTGATAATTTTGGACCTGGGTGTATGTTCGGAATGGGTTTCTGATGACCCGGGAGCATTTCGACGCCCAATATTTAAAGAAAAAGTTCCTTAAGTTCCTATTGTGGTAATTGTTTTATTTATTCCCAGTATCCTTCCTGGATTTCAGTATCTTACATACATACTTGTTGCTTCACTGTCTTTACATGCCTACTGTTTCCATTACATCTTGTTAAATTATACTGTTGGACCTTAGTGAGTGTCATGTCGACCTCTCGTCACTACCTCTTCGAGGTTAGGCAGGATATTCACTGGGTACATATATATTTATGTACTCATGCTGCACTTCTATACTTAATTGTACAGGTTCTGAGGCTGGTGCTTCTGGTTATCCGGCCGGAGCTTGACATATATTCTGGACTTGACTCCACGGTGAGATGCATTCCTTGACGATTCTCAGCAGTGCTATGGAGTTATCTTTTGTTTATTTCTGTCTATTTCTCTCAGACAGCAGTACAGTTGTATCATCTTTTGTATATTCTACTAGATCGCCTGTTGACTTGTGACACTAGTTCCTGGCACGCCCATAGTAGACTCTTTATTTTGGGACTGTATATATTGGATCATGATCATTGTGGCTGTATTTACTTAAGTTGGTTAATGTTTCCGCTTTTATTTAAATAATCTACGTTTAAAACTTTGGGAATATGTGGGGTTGATATGTTAAATAAGGATAATCTCACTAGTAAACAATTGTTGGCTTGCCTGACTCCGGTGTTGGGCGCCATCACGACCTGTGTTGGATTTTTGGTCGTGACAACATGGTATCAGAGCACTAGGTTCACGTAAGTCTCACGAGTCACGGGAAAACCCAGTAGAGTCTTGCGGATCGGTACAGAGACGTCTGTACTTATTTTCAAGAGGCTATAGAGTGTTAGGAAACCTCTCTTTGTTCTTATCCTATCGTGCAGTCGATGATTTATTAAATTAATTCTTCTATTCTCTCACAGATGGTGAGGACGTGCGCATCTGATGTTCCAGACTCGAGAAGGGCCGCTACCCCTGCTGGCAGAGGCCGGGGGAGGGCATCGACCCATGGTAGGGGACGAGGGAGTCCCAAAGCTATTCCGGTCCTGCCACTAGTGGACCCTATTATAGAGGAGAAGGATGAGGTGCCTCCAGAAGATCCTGCACCAGTATACTTTATGACGGCGCCATGCTTCTAGGCAGTCATGGGCCGTATGATGAGATTTATGGACACTATGTCCCAGGCTGGTTTATTTCCAGCAGATCCTGCCACTTCTCAGGCGGGAGGGGGAGCCCAGACCCCTACTTCCCAGGCCGCAGGACCGACAACAACATTACATCACACCCCGGGTAAACTGCCCGTGGGTGGTACCCAGCCTGTAGTAGCAGCACCGGAGCCCAGACCAGCTGCGGATGGCAATCAGCAGAAGATGTTAGACAGATGGGCTCGATTGCGCTCTCCAGTCTTCGGGGGTGGGCGAGGTGAGGACGCCCAGGACTTCATTGATAGGTGCAGGGATAGACTGCATAACATGGGGATCCTAGAATCCCATGGAGTGGATTTTACCACATTCCGGTTAGAGGGCAGAGCTCGCAGGTGGTGGCAGTCTTATATTCTCAGCAGGCCAGCAGATTCTCCTACTGTCACTTGGGAGCATTTCACACAGATGTTCTTAGACAAATATACTCCACCCTCTGAGAGGGAAGAGCTGCGGGGTCAGTTTGAGCGGTTAGAGCAGGGGAAGATGTCCATGACGGATTGTGAGGCCAGATTTTCAGAGCTGTCACGCCATGCACTTATGATATTACCCACCGATTGTATTGGTAAAAAAGAGTTTCACACGTAAGCCAACTTTTGATAACTCAGCCAGTCACGTGGACACAGGAAAACATGACAACTGGATGTGATTATTTGAAGAGGTACGGTACAAAGAGGCACGGTTCAGTAAACCCACAAACTTATCAACCACGGGAAACTCAACTTGATCAAAACGGGATAGAGGCATGGTCAGAATGAATCTAGACAAAGCTACGGGCAGATTCAAGGACCCACAATTGAATACTCGAATGTTATGTAACTGAACCCCAATTACCATTATCCTTTGTAACGCCTCATTAATGTCATAATTAGTCATTAATGAGTAACCATAGCAAGAGTCGTACGTTATAAGAATCTCCTATATAAGAGAGGGGAATACAACTTGTAAAGGCATCTGATTCTCGAATACAATCAACTTCGATTTTCTATATTTCTGCAATATTGTCTATTATTCATTTTTCTCCATTACCTTGATTATCAGTAACCAGTATTAATCTTAAAAATAAGATTTAGTAAAAGGGTCTAATTCTTTGGTTAAACAAATTGGTTCCGTTACGGGGAACCTGATAATCTTTGTTTACTTTTCAAGTGATATCCTCTTAATTATGTCAAACCCCAATGACAACAACCAATAAAGGAGTGGAACCCCAGTTCCATCGCCTTCAGAAACCCCACGTGGTTCGAGGGAAAAATCCCCAGAAAGACCCAATAACAACAATGGTGATAATGATCAAACTGTGGAACAAGATCGTATAAAGCTAATGATTGCAGAGTATGTGAGTCAAGCTTTGCAAGAATTTGCGAGAGGATTACCGGCAGCGTTACCTACACGGCCTACGCCACCCCCCAATAACACCATCACCGTGGAAAATCCTCAATCTGGGTTGGCAAACTCAAGAAGAGGAGATACTCCTAATAAATCTCTCGAAATGAGACCAGGTATATCTAATAACTCAGAATTACAAAATTTACTGCTAACCATGCAGAAACAGATGAAAGAGCAGAACGATCACATCGAACAAATTCCTGGAGTACCACCTATCATCAAAGGCATCGATGTTGATAGATATTCTCAACAACCTTGGAAGCCAAGTGCGGCACCCTTGCCTATATCCAAGAAGTTTAAAATGCCTGACGTTCCCAAATATGATGGAACAACTGACCCACGCGACCATGTGACTACTTTCACTACTGGGGTAAAAAGGAAACGACTTAACGAAACAAGAGATTGAAGCAGTCCTTGTCAAAAAATTCGGGGAAACACTTACAAAAGGGGCCCTAACCTGGTATTCTCTTCTCCCTGAAAATTCTATTGACTCTTTTGCTGAGCTTACAGATTTGTTTATAAAAGCACACTCTGGTGCACAAAAAGTTGAGAAGAGAATGGAAGACATATTCAAAATAAAACAACGAGACATGGAACTAATCCGTGAGTTTGTAGACAGGTTTCGACGAGAAAGAATGCAGTTACCCAGGGTGCCTGATAATTGGGCAGCCATGGCATTTGCAAGCAACCTGAACGATAGAAGCTTAGAATCCACGAGACGACTTAAGGAGAGTCTAAGAGAATTCCCGCTACAACATGGAACAATGTATATAACAGGTACAATACTAAACTCAGAATAGAAGAAGATATCATTGCTCGTTCGAGAGATGAAGATCATTCCAGATCTAGACGTCCTGAATCAGATAGAAGATCAGGTAAAAACAGGTACGATCCTTACTTAGGACCCTCGGGACGCGATATCCGCCCCAGGTTTGAAAACACTAGGTCGGACTATAGACCACAAGGAAGAGACGTAGTCTCATCTTCGTCTAGATCCAGAAAAGATCGAGATGAACGACCTAGAGGTAGTACTCAAATTGGGGATCATACCTTTAATGTAAGTACTACCAAACTTGTCTCAATATTAAGGAACATGGGAGACAAGGTTAAGTGGCCCAAAGAGATGCGATTAAATCCAAGTAGAAGAAACCCAAATCACTGGTGTGAATTCCACAACGATTATGGGCACAAAACTGCGGATTGCAGATTTTTACAAGGTGAAGTAGAAAATTTGTTAAAGAAGGGCTATTTAATATAATTGTTTAGTGATAAAGGTAAACAGGCATATATGAGGAAAAGGAAGGAGCCCCCAAAGCCTCCTTCTCCAAAACGAACCGTTAACATAATACACGGGGGTGAAGAAGTAAACAAAGTTATTTGCAAAACAACCACAAAGTTCACAATTACACATGGGAAATGGCTCGTGGAGAAGACGATATAACCTTCAATGATGCAGATATCAGCGGATTAATGATTCCGCACAATGATGCTCTGGTAATATCTTTACTTATTCATGACACTAACGTAAAAAGAGTGTTGATTGATCCAGGCAGTTCAGTTAATATCATTTTGTTAAGAGTCGTGGAAGAAATGCTACTGGGGAATCAAGTAATCCCAAAAGCACGAGCCATATCAGGGTTTGATAACTCTACAGTTATAACAAAAGGAGAAATTGGGATTAGAACTTATGTTGAGGGGGTGATCAAAAGTGTCAGGTTCCAAGTCATCGATACTGACATGGCTTATAACGTGATCATTGGAAGGCCATGGATCCACGACATGAAAGCGATACCCTCCACGTTGCATCAGGTAATTAAATTTCTCTCTGAATGGGGGATTCAATAAATTAAAGGAGATCAACAGAACGCAAGAAATATAAACTCTATGGTACATTACAACAAGAAAATAGAGGTGGAAGAATTACGAGATAAGGGAATCTCCCAAGCAGGTAACACAACCCAAAAAAGCATGGAAGAAATTACTACCCAAATAGGTACGGAAGGTATTATTGCTGAAACAGGTACAAAAGAAAATACTTACGAGAAGGAAAATCAAGTCACCACGGAAGGTATACTATACCACACAGAAACAGATTCCAGACCGGACGTCATTCGTGAACCGGAGGGAGATGAGCACATCAAAACAACTACGGAGGAGCTCGTAGCTGTTCCATTATCTGAACAAAAGCCTGAGCAGAAAGTGTATATAGGCATGAGGCTAGGCCCCGCTCGAAGAGAAGAAAAGAAAGTAAGGACCATTCAAGAACCAAGTGATCAACGAAGAGGTACAAAAACTCTTGAAAATTGGTTCGATACGAGAGGTAACGTACCCTAACTGGCTAGCAAACACCGTGGTAGTACCTAAAAAGAATGGCAAGTGGAGAGTATGCGTAGATTATACTGACTTGGATAAAGCATGCCCCAAAGATTTATTCTCATTGCCACATATAGATCAAAAGATTGATGCCACAGTAGGTCATGAATTATTGAGCTTTTTAGATGCATATTATGGTTATTATCAAATTAAAATGAATCCCTCAGATGAGGAAAAAACTTCCTTCATTACAAACAGGGGGACTTACTGTTATAAAATTATGCCTTTTGGCTTAAAAAATGCTGGAGCCACCTATCAAAGATTAGTGACTAAAATGTTCCAAGAACATCTTGGAAAGACGATGGAAGTCTATATTGATAATGTGTTGGTAAAATCAACACAAGCACAAGACCATTTCCAGCATCTCTCTACTGCTTTTGATATTCTACGCAGGTATAATATGAAGTTAAATCCAGAGAAATGCACTTTTGGAGTACAATCAGGTAAATTTTTGGGTTTCCTTGTGTCAAACAGAGGAATAGAGGTAAATCCCGCTCAAATAAAGGCTATAGAGGAAATACCTGATATTTAACAAATAAAAAGAAAGTTCAAAGACTGACAGGGAGAATAGCATCTTTGGGTAGGTTTATTTCTAAATCTTCCGGAAAAAGTTTTAAATTCTTCTCAGTTCTCAAAA
>ML356186.1:0-16569 GCA_005239505.1 Nicotiana paniculata | reverse complement strand
TTGTCCCGGCTATGATGGTTGTTCTTGCGTGTTATGAGAAGAAGTGGGTTATTATGGACCCAGTAAGGCTATCAGCCTAGTTCGGTGCGAGAAGAATCGCTTGAAGTGTGTGAATGGGTTTAAATAGGATTATGGGCTTCATGTGAGGCAGATGTGTTCCTTTCAGTATAGCGCTCCTCAAGGAGAGGTGCTGGAATATCGGATGTTGTTCCGTCTTCGTTCATTTCATGTAAGGTTATTATTGTGTCGTGTGAGTTGTGAAACAACTTGAGAAATTCCTATGTGTTAAGATTCAGCATAGTGATGATGTTATGTGAGCAGGAGGGCTCTTGAGATTTCAGAGTGTATATATATATATATATATCGCACCTCAGTTGTGCTTAATTTTTGTAGCATATGGCTCTATCAGTCTCCCCAGGATGGTATTATGCACTTAGCGTGCTTATGACCGGTATTCAGTAATTTGTAATGGTGAGCAATTCAACTCCGTGTGTTTCTCCTTATGTGAATTTTATGACGGGATCGGGTGCACGCCGCCACGGGTATGTTATTTGGATTGGGTTGCACGCCGCAACAGGGTGATGTTGAGTGAGGTTCCTATATTTATTTTTCTTGTGTTTTGCTTCCTATTTTCTAAGGAAATCCATGTTAGTTGTGTGAGTCGAGTAGTCCCTTCCTGAGTCATTTCCTTATGTATCGTGTTCGAGTTATGGCCTATTGGCGCATTGTGGCATCGTGTGAGACTGATGGTCATGTCTGGGGGTGATTTGTTGACTGAGCATTTCATACTGGATGAGACGAGATTTATAGATCAGGGATCGGTGCGATAAGATTATGTGAAGTATATTACAGGACAATTACCATTATTTGGTTCGTAATGAGATGATGATTTTAGTCAAGGGGAAAGATTCAATGTTTGTTTAACTCTGCAATTGGTTAGAAATTTCTACACATCTCCTCCATTGTGGTGGTATCGCCAGCATTATAGCAAGATGTATATATATATCATAAGGTGCATTGGGAGCATCAGATTCGTGAAATATTGGCTATTAAGGTTCAGGGGGTGTCATTGTGGTTAGATGATTAATTATGCGGTGCATGGTGATAATTCAACAAAGGTATGCGGTCATGTTCTGGTACCTCGTGTGGTAGTTAATACGGTTTTTATATATTGGAAACAGGCCTGGCAACGAATTTCAGGTGTTGGAACTGGGTTCTGAGCTTATTGTATGGATAAAAGAGGATATATTCATATTTGATCAAGCTAATGTGCTCAAGTGGGTTCTGGTAGCACGGGCAAGTGCACGAGGTGTTAAACAGCAATTTCGGATGACTCCAGGGCATTTCTTGGCCCGTTCGAGGACGAACGTATGTTTAAGTGGGAGAGAATGTAACGACCGACCTGCCGTCTTGAGCTCTAGCATGTCGTTCAGCGGTTTGAAGTCATGAGAAGCTTTGTTTCAGGTATTATGACTTGTAGGTGTGGTCGGAATTGAATTTCGGTAAGTTCAGAGTCAAATTGGAAAGAAAATTCTCAATTCAGAAGCCTTAAGTTGGAAGAATCGACTAAGACTGGAATTTGGAGTAAACTACCTCGGAATCAAGATCTGAAGGTTCCAGCAGGTTCATATGACAATTTCGGACTGGGGCGTATGTTCGGATCGGGTTTTGGATAACCTGGGAGCGTTCGGCGTATATTGTGGAAGTTAGCATTTTAGAAGGAATTTCATAAGTCTGGGATGAAGTGCATTTCGGTGTTATTGATATCCGTTTGGGATTTCGAATATGGGAATAGCTCTGTATGATGATTATGGAGTTGGGAGCGCAATCAGGAGTGAGTTCGGAGGTCCGTAGGTCATTTTGAAGTCATTTGGCTAAAGACAGAAATTTGAAGGTTTTTGATAAGTTTGACCGAGAGTTTGATTTTTTGATATCGGGGTCATATTCCAATTCCGAAAGTTGGAGCATGTACATAAGGTCGAATATGACTTGTGTGAAAAATTTGGGGTCAATCAGACGTGATTTGATATGTTTTGGCATCAGATGTAGAAGTTTGAAATTTCAAAGTAAATAAAGCTTGAATTGGAGTGCGATTCACGATTTCGACGTTGTTTGATATGATTTGAGGCCTCGAGTGAGTTTGTATCATGTTTTGGGACATTTTGGTATAATTGGTTAAGGTCCCGAGGGCCTCGAGTAGATTTCAGAAGGTTAACAGAATGGATTCGGGCCAAAATAGCTGCTGAAATTTCTGCTGTAAATCTGTTTTGGACAGCAACTGATACATCAAAGTGCTAACTTTGGAGGCGTATATATAAAAATCTATAAGAAATATGAAAATATTTAAAACATAAAAGTTATAGCCCTTGCATTCTAGTTTCTATAAAGTTAACCCATTCATAAGTTTGACATTTTATCAGAAAGTTATGATCGATTGAAGATGGTTGGTGGAGCAGTTTCGACATAATTTTCTGATGCATGGAGCTGACTTTAGAAGCTCATATCTCGGAATATATAATAGTTATATGGTGTAAAACCTATACAATTAAAGATCTTTGAGTCTACTTTCTAAATATTTAAACTGTTTGTCATTTGGATATTTTTACAAAGAGTTATGGGCGTTTTAACAGAAGGTGTACGGAAAGGGAAAATTATAATAGGTTGTACAACCTGCACAGCGCAAGGTACAACTCGATGAAACCTGGGCAGATTGTTTTAAACGCGAGTTTTGGCCCATTTCTTTCATTTCTTTCATTTGGTTTGGACGATTTAGGAGAGCTCAAGGAGGGATTTTCACCAAGCAACACTAGGTAAGTGATTTCTTCCTATTTTTGAATTAAATATGTGATCTTACATGGATTTAGCATGGAAAATTAGTATAAATTTGGGATTANGGATTTTTGGGGAAGACCTAGAATTTGGAATTTTGGACTTTTACCATGAATTTGAGCATGAAAATTAGAGTAAATTGTATAATTGAGTTAGTAAAGCTATGGGTAGAACTTATCTTCGAGAAATTTCGGAATCCGGGCACGTGGGCCCGAGGACATTTTGGTCAACTTTTCGACCGGAGTTGGGAACTTATATAATTTGAATTGCTATAAGTATTAGAGTGATTTTTTATTGGTTTGCCCGTTATTTGAATAGTTTTGGGGCGTTGTACATCAATTGGAGTCGTCGGAAGGGCTTGGAAGCCGGTTATGGAATTTCGGAGCGAGATAAGACTCCATTCTAACTTTGTGAGGGGGAATTGTCCCCCTAGGTGAACTAATTAAGTATGTGCTACTATCTGCGGGGGATACGTATGCACGAGGTGACGGGAGTCCGTGCGTAGCTACTATTATGCCATGTCCGGGTAGTCTAGGACCCACTAGCATGCATTACGTGTTGTACATGTGATCCTGCCAATGATATTAGACTGATAATGTTATTGAATTTATGACTAATTTCCTACGAATTCTAGAGTGTATCTTCTTAATAATTTAAAAGATAATTGACTCCTCCGTGGATAGTTGTATTTCGAATAAGGTTATATTATTAAATATTATAAAACTTAGCAAATGAATTTCGAAAAAAGGATTTAAATACTATTTGGTGATTTTTAAAAGAGAAATTTGTCATTTACTTGAATATTTGTTTTCCCTACATAGTCGGGGTGGACTGTTGATTGTGCATGACTGCATGTGACTGTTTCGCAATTTACATTCCGCGATTGGAGTGTTATTTCCCCCACTCTCATGGGAGCGGGTCATACGCAAACGGCGGATTGAAAGATGCACTTATGGTTCGGGCCGTTCGACCCTCGGCAGTGCATAGATATGATTATTTTATGGCAAATGTGCACTTACGGTTCGGGCCGTTCCACCCTCAGAAGTGCACAGAGATGATTATTACGATGGCTCAGGCCTGTTGTCCTTATCCCGTATGCGCATGCTAAATTGTTAAACGTTTTTCATGAATTTTGAAGTAACAAGATATTTGGGGGTAAATAAAGAAGTAATTATTTATTTAAGGTATTTGGGGGAAAATGAGGAAGTAGTACCTGTTTGTTTACTTTCAGTATTTATTTGAATTATAGTTATCCGTAATGCTTACTGTTTTATCATCCTCGTATGCCTATACTGATATCATATTGTGTTAAATTAATTTGTTGGAACTTAGTGAGTGTCTAATCCGACCTCTCGTCACTACCTCTCTGAGGTTAGGCGGGCGACTTACTGAGTACACGTTATTTTTGTACTCATGCTACACTTGCTCTGCATTTTTATTGCACAGGTACTTTCACAGCGATGTGGCTGGTTTGGAGACTTAGGCGAGCTGCATCATCCGGAGGCGATCCGCAGCTGACAGAGTCTCCCTCGTATTGTATTCATTTTGTTTTAAATTTCATTATCCAATTTGTATCTCGGATAAGCTTTGGAATGATTGTATAAATTCTTAGAAATTGCTCATGCACTTGTGACACCAGGTTCTGGGATGTGTTTGGGATATATATTTGCTAAAATGGAATATTTAAACCATCATATTTGCTTAACGGATTTTTGTTTAGTTATTACGTAATAAGTTAAATGTAATGATTTAAAAAATGTTAAAACAAGAATTTATTTCAACTAGTTAATGATTGGTTTGCCTGATGATGGTGTCTGGCGCCATCACGACCTTNATATATATATATATATATATATATATATATATATATATATATATATATGTATGTATGTATGTATGTATGTATGTATGTATATATATATAAGAACATGAAGCGCTAGGAACACATGGTCGGGTTATTTTAGGGATTGATACTTATATACGACTATAAAAGTATATATATATATATATATATATATATATATATATATATATATATACACACACACACACACACAGACACTTCACTGTAGTACTATAACGTATATACAACTTGTTATAGTATATGTTAGTGTGTGTATATATATAACACTGTCACGACCAAAAATCCATAAGGTCGTGATGGCGCCGGACACCATTGTTAGGCAAGCCAATCATTAAATAGTTAAGTTAAATTTTTCTGTTTTAGCATTTTTGAAATCATTTCCTTTCACTTTATTACATAATAACTGAATAAAATCTGCTAAGTAAATACGAAAGTTTAATATTCAATTTTTATAAAGTACATCCCAAACACATCCCAGAACCCGGTGCCACAAGTGCATGAGCAGTTTCTAAGAATTTTACAATTACTACAAAGCTTGTCCGAAATACAATTGGACAAGAAAATTTAAATAAAGTAATACAATACGAGGGAGACTCTGTCAACTGCGGATCGCCTCCGGCTGATGCAGCTCGCCTAAGTCCCCAAACCAGCCACATCGCTATGAAGGTACATGTGCAATAAAAATGCACAACAAGTGTAGCATGAGTACGAAAACAACGTGTACTCAGTAACTATCCCGCCTAACCTCAGAGAGGTAGTGAAGAGAGGTCAAATTAGACGCTTGCTAGAAGCAATTTAGTATAATCAAGTGAGACACTAAGCATGAATGTCATAGGCAGTTTATTTAAATCAGGAATAAATAATATCAACTCCTTCCACATTTAACACTTTAAATCTTCGTCATTTCAGTTGACAATTTAAATAATAATCAGGGATAAGAAAAATCAGACTTATTTCACATTTTACACATCAATTCTTCTTCTTCTTAACTGGCCATTAAAAACTTCCTTAGGCCAATAAACATGTATAAATCACAGGAAATACGCAGCAATTATCATGCGCAAGCAATGCCGAGTGTCGACAGCCCGAACCAACATAAACATAAATTGTGCACTGCCGAGGGTCGAACGGCTCAAACCATAGATGCATCTATTTTTCCCACTCGCGAATCAATCATGCGATGCGGTCAACATAATAATAATAATAATAATAATAATAAGGCTAACGTGCTCGCGAATCATACCTGCGACTCAGGTGCTCATAAGTACACGTATTCACATAAAAATCTGCATTTTTATCAAGAAAACAACTTCTCAAGAAAATGATAAAATCCTCTTTAGGTGAACATGAAGATAATATATAAATCAATTCTAGAAATTCCTTTGACACGTATAACGAGGTTTTCAAATATTATAAATCTGGCCGGAACACAATTACGCAAGGAAGGATAATTCTCTTTCTAGATAATTAAGGAAAGTAAACTCTATCCTTCTTAAAGATTTAATTACTAATTGTCAGCATCCCATGATATTTTATTGACAAGGTCACAAGTACTACAAGTAGAGCATGCTAGTGGGTCCTAGACTACCCGGACATGGCATAATAGTAGCTACGCACGGTCTCCCGTCACCTCGTGCGTATGTAGCCCCCGCAGATAGTAGCACATATTTAATTAGTTCACCTAGGGGGACAATTCCCCCTCACAAAGTTAGAAAGGAGACTTACCTCGCTCCGAAATTACATAACCGGCTTCCAAGCCCTTCCGGCGACTCCAATGGACTCACAACGCCCCAAAACTATCCAAATAACGACAAACCAATGAAAATACACTCTAATATTTGTAACAAATTCAAATTATATAATTTCCCAACTCCGCTTAGTGAATTGACCAAAATTCCCTCGGGTCCACGTGCCCGAATTCCAAAATTTCTCGAAGATAAACTCTACCCATAGCCTTACTAGCTCAAATATACAATTTGCTCAAATATTCATGCTCAATTCGTGGCTAAAAATCCAAATTACCAAATTTCTAGGTTTTCTTCAAAATTCCCAATTTTCCACAATTTTTCATGTTCAATCCATGCATAAACCTTGTATTAATCTTAAAAACATGAAGAAATTACTTACCTAGTGATGCTTGATGGAAAACCCCTCTTGAATCTCCTCAAAATCTCCCACATTAATGAAACAAATGAAGGAAATGGCCAACATTTCGCATTTAAATTAATCTGCCCAGGCCCCAATTTCCTCTTCGCGTTTGCGATGCCCTGAACGTGTTCGCGAAGGGCAACTGCCCTGACCCTCCGCGTTCACATGGCCTCCTTCGCTTTGGCATAGGCCAAACAGCCCTAAGGCCTCAGCTCCCCTTTCCTCTACGCATTCGCACACCTGACCCCGCGTTCGCGTAGAGATAAGAACCCAAGCCACCGCGTTCGCACTCCCGTCTCCGCGAACGCACAAGCCAATCCAGCAGCCCTCAAATTTCATTCCATGCGATTGCACATAAGGGACCGCAATCACATAGCACACCAGATACACTAGAAGACAGCAGCAGCAAAACAGAGAAAAATGGTCTGAAATTGCCCCGAAACACACCCGAGGCCCCCGGGACCCTGTCCAAATCACACGACTCAGTCCCATAACATCCCACAGACTTGCTCGAGGCCTCAAATCGCATCAAACAACGCTGAAATCATGAATCCCACTCAAACTCAAACTTTATGAACTTTGAAATTTCGACTTCCACATCTGATGCCGAAACCTATCAAATCACGTCCGATTGACCCCAAATTTTGCACACAAGTCATATTCGACATTACGGATGTAATGACCCGACCAGTCATTTTGCGTTATTGGACCCCGTTTCCCTAAATGAAACTTCCCATAGCAACTTATTGTGATTTATGACTTACGAGGACGGGTGGTTCGGGATTCGGAAGTGTTTAGAGTGATATAGGAACACTTGGTTCCTTAAGGTTGGCCTTTAAGGCCAAGTTTGACTTCGGTCAATATTTTGAGTAAATGACCTCAGAATCGAGTTTTCACGGTTCTGGTAGCTTCGTATGATGATTTCGGATTTGGGCGTATGTTCGGAATGGGTTTTGGATGACCCGGGAGCGTTTCGGCGCCCAATGGCAAAATAAGAGTTTCCTTAAGTTCAAATTGTGGTTTGTGACGTGTTTTTGTGTTATCGAGGTCCAAACGGAATTCTGAGACTATGAATAGTTCCGTTATGACATTTATGACTTGCTCGCAAAATTTGGGGTCATTCCGAGTAGTATAGGTCAGTTCGGCACATTGTTAGCGAATTCAAGAAACTTAAAGTTCTTAAGTTTGATTCTAGGGGTTTTGAGGTGTGATTTTGAGTTTTAGTGTTATTGTGGGTGTTATGAAGGCTCGAGCGTGTCCGTATTATGATTTGGGACTTGTTGGTATATTTGGACGGGGGCTCGGGTGGGCCCACGTGCCTCTCGGGCACCAAACGAGGCCAAACACCAGTTGAAGCAGTTGCTGGTGCACCTGATCTGGTGTGATTGCAGGTGCGGTTGCCCAGTCACAGGTGCGAGACCGCTCCTACGGTCCTTTCCTCGCAGGTTGGGCTTCAGGTGAGGCTGCCCATTTCTCGCAGGTGCGGATAATATTCGCAAGAGCGGAGCCGCAGGTGTCAGCTCCTCTTTGCAGGTGCGAGCCCAGGCCCTTGTCCCATTTCTCGCAGGTGCGGATAATATCCGCAGGAGCGGAGCCGCAGGTGCGAGCTCCTCTCCGCAGGTGCGAGCCCAGGCCCTTTACCCCATTTCCGCAGGTAAGAGACTGCAGGTGCGGTCCTTTAGCCGCAGGTGCGAAAATACAGTAGGCAGTGAGTTCTTTAAAACACGGGATTATTTCATTTCACCCCATTTTATTCCACCATTATAGACCGTAGAAGCTTGGGAAAGAGCTCCATGACCTAGATACTGAAAGGTAAGTAAATTCTACCCTAAAGTTAGTTAATGCATGAATTCCTAGTTGAATTAACTACCTAATTAGTGAAAAATTAAGGATTTGAGTAGTAACCTAGAGCTTTATGAAAAAATAGGAAATTACCCATTAATTAGCCACGAAATCATACAAAAATCACATATTAATGATCCTTAGGTTATGGGTATTTGATTCCTTCGAAAATTTCTGGAATCCGAGCATGTTCGCCCGAGGTTTTATTTTAGGATTTTTCAAAGGTGAAATAACTAAGTAAATAGGAGAATTCCATACTATTGAGTGTAAATTGATATATTTATGTAACATTTGGCTAGTTTCGAGTCCTTGGGTGACGAATCTTGGAGTTTCGGGCGCATTCTTGACCCAGAGAGTAGGTTCGACACGAGGTGAGTCTCCTTTCTAACCTTGTAAGAGGGAATTGTCCCCCTAGGTGATTTTAAATGACTACGTGCTAATGTTTGTGGGGTCTATGTACGTACAAAGTGACGAGAGTCCGTACGTAGCGGCTATTAGTGTTATGTTCGGGTAGTTAGGCCTACACCATGCTTTGTATTTTTCCCTTAAATGAACTATATCCTCGATGAATTAATGTTATATGTGGCTTTGTTTCCCTGAGATCATGGAATTTGAGAATTTTAAAGGAATTGATCACTGAAAAGTAATTTATGAAGAATATTGTGTGGATTGTGTGTGCATGTGACCGCTTCGCAATTTACATTCCGCGAGCGGAGTGTTATTTCCCCCACCCTCATGGGAGCAGGCCGTACGCCACGACGATATTGAAAGATATAGTATGGTACGGGCCGTTCGACCCTCGGCAGTGCACATCTATGATTATTATGATGGCTCAGGCCGGTTGTCCTTATCATGTATGCGCATGCTAAATTGTTAATGATTTTTATGCATATTGAGTGGGAAGATATTTTAAAAAGGAAAAATAAAGTAACAATTGTTTATTTACTTCCAGTATTTATTTGAATTGTTAGTTATCTTTAATGTTTACTGATCTCATCATCCTCGGATGCCTATTACTGATATCATATCTTGTTTAAATATTTTGTTGGACCTTAGTGAGTGTCAAGTCGACCTCTCCTCACTACTTCTTCGAGGTTAGACGGGATACTCACTGGGTACATATTTGTTTATATACTCATGCTACGCTTATGTACTTAATTATACAGGTTCTGAGGATGGTGCATCTGGTTATCAGACCGGAGCTCGATTCTGAGTATAGACTAGACCTGACTTCACAGTGAGTTGCTTCTCCTGACGATCCTCGGAAGCACCATGAAGTTTCTTTTATTATTCCCGTCTATTTCTTCCAGACAGTGGGACAGTTATATTATATCTTTTGTATATTCTGTTAGTATGCCCGTAGGACTTGTGACACTAGTTCCTGGCACACACGTACTAGATATTATGGTTTTGCGGGTCTGTATATATATATTGTCTCACGCCTCTTTATGACTGATTTTGGTTAAATTGGCTTATTATCTTTTTCAATTAATGTTTTGAACTTTAAAACTTGGCACGTGTTGGGATGTTTAATCAAATATGGGAAAATCCTTAGTAATCTGAGTGTTGGCTTGCCTAACCCCGGTGTTGGGTGCCATCACGACCTGAGTTAGTATTTTGGGTCGTGATAACATGGTATCAGAGCTCTAGGTTCACGTAAGTCTCACGAGTTACGGGCAAACCCAGTAGAGTCTTGTGGATCGGTACGGAGACGTCTGTACTTATCTTCAGGAGGCTATAGGGTGTTAGGAAAACCTCTTTATTTTTATTCTATCGTCCAGTCGATGATTTACTAAATCTCATTCTTCTATTCCATCACAGATGGTGAGGACACGTGCATCCGATGTTCCAGACCCGGGAGGGGAAGCTACCCCCGTTGTCTGAGGCCGTGGCTGAGGCCGGGGGAGGGCACCGGCCCGAGGTAGGGGACGAGGGCATCCCCGAGCTATTCCAGTTGCACCACCACCAAAGGATCTTACTATAGAGGAGCAGGGTGAGGTGCCCCCAGCAGATCCTGCTCCAGTGGACTTTATGATGGCGCCAGGATTCTAGGAGATCATGGGCCGTATAATGCGGTTTATGGACACTATGTCCCAGGCTGGTTTATTTCCAGCAGATCCTACCACATCTCAGGCAGGAGGGGGGCCCAGACTCCTACCGCCCAGGCTGTAGGTCAGGCAGCAGCATTACATCATACCCCAGGTACATTGCCCGTGGGTAGGGTCCAACCTGTAGCAGCAGCACCTGAGCCCAAACCAGCTGCGGATGGCGATCCGCAGAAGTTATTGGATAGATGGGCTCGATTGCACCCTCCAGTCTTTGGGGATGAGCGAGGCGAGGATGCCCAAGATTTTGTTGAAGGTGCAGGGACATGCTGCACAACATGAGGATATTAGAGTCCCATGGAGTTGACTTCACTACCTTCCAGTTAGAGGGTAGAGCTCACAGATGGTGGCAGTCCTATATTCTCAGCAGACCAGCAGATTCTCCTCTTATCACTTGGGAGTAGTTCACTCAGATGTTTCTAGACAGGTATATCCCACCCTCTGAGAGGGAAGAGCTGCGATATCAGTTTGAGCAGCTGGAGCAGGGACAGATGTCAGTGACAAACTATGAGGCTAGATATTCAGAGTTGTCCCTCCATGCACTCATGACATTACCTACTGATGCCGAGAGAGTACGGAGATTTGTACCGGGGCTACACTCAGGTATTAGGGCCAACATGGCCCGAGAAGTGGATATGGGGACTCCCTATCAGCTGGTGGTCGAGATAGCTCATCATATTGAGGGCTATCGATCGAGAGGCAGAGAGCAGGGTCAGCAGGACAAGAGAGCCAGATTCTCCGGAGATTTCAAAGGTGCCCTAGTTAGGGGCAGAGGTGAGTTCAGTAGAGGTCAACCCAGCAGGCCTCCATATTCAGTACCCCCACCACCTCCCTGAGGTGTTCCAGCGAGGCCTCATTTCAGCGCCATGCCAGAGCATTCCTACCGCCCTCCAGCCATTCAGAGTTCACCCAGTGGTTATTCCAGTTATCCGAGATCCCCCAGTCCCTGCTTTAGTGCTATGTCAGAGAGTACACATCGCTCTCCGGCCATTCAAGGTTCCTCTTCAGGGCAGCAGGTTATGGTACCTGGAGTTTGTTATGAGTGTGGGGATCCACCTATTCCTATGTTTCGGTCTTATTTGCTCATTTTCTAGATGTTCCTCATGAGTCCTTGGGTTCTCCTATATATGTGTCCACTCTTGTGGGCGATTCTGTGGTGGTAGACCGGGTTTACCGGTCCTACATGGTTACATTATACGGGTTCGAGACTCGAGCAAATCTCTTATTGCTTGACATAGTTGATTTTGAGGTTATTTTAGGCATGGATTGGCTATCTCCCTATCATGCCGTGCTATATTGCCATGCCAAGACAATTACTTTAGCCATGCCCGAGTTGCCTAGGCTGGAGTGGAGAGGTTCCTCAGTTAGTGCAGCCAGCCGAGTTGTTTCATTCCTGAAGGCTTGACATATGATCGAGAAGGGTTGTCTGGCCTATCTTGCTTATGTGCGGGACACCACCACCGAGTCTTCGATGATTGATTCAGTGCCAGTTGTTTGAGAGTTTGCTGATGTATTTCCTTCAGACCTTTCGGGCATGCCTCCGAATCGTGATATTGATTTCTGCATTGATTTAGCTCCAGGCACCCATCCTATATCTATTCCTCTGTACCGTATGGCTCCGAAAGAGTTGAAGGAGCAGCTTGAGGAGTTGTTGGCTAAGGGGTTCATCAGACCGAGTGTATCGCCGTGGGGTTCTCCAGTTCTATTCGTGAAGAAGAAGGATGGGTCCATGCAGATGTGTATTGATTACCGCCAGTTGAACAAGGTCACCATTAAGAAAAAGTATCCTTTATCGCGCATCGATGATTTTTTTGACCAGTTGCAGGGTTCTCGGGTGTTTTCTAAGATTGATTTGAGATCAGGATATCATTAGTTGAGGATTCGGGCCTCAAATGTTTTGAAGACTGCTTTTCGTACGAGATATGGCCATTATGAGTTTCTGGTGATGTCCTTTGGCTTGACTAATGCCCCAACACCATTTATGGACTTGATGAACAGGGTGTTCAGGCCGTATATTGACTCCTTTGAAATTGTCTTCATTGATGACATTTTGATTTACACACATAGCCTGGGGGAGCACGAGAAGCATTTCTGAGTTGTGCTCTAGACTTTGCGAGAACAGAAGCTATATGCTAAGTTCTCCAAGTGTGAGTTGTGGTTGGATTCTGTGGCATTCTTGGGGCATGTGGTATCCGAAGAGGGTATCAAGGTTGATCCTCAGAAGATTGAGGCAGTTCAGAGTTGGCCGCGTCCTACTTCAGCTACAGAGATCAGAAGCTTTTTGGGCCTAGCAGGCTATTACCGCTGCTTTGTGGAGGGGTTCTCTTTTATTGCAGCTCCAGACTAGATTGACTTAGAAGAATGCCCCGTTTCGATGGTCCAATGAGCGTGAGGCGAGCTTTCAGAAGCTCAAGACAGCATTGACCTCAGCACCAGTTCTGGTATTGCCTTCCGGTTCGAGGATGTATACAGTGTATTGCGACGCTTTGCGCGCTGGTTTTTGATGTGTGTTGATGCAGGAAGGGAGAGTTATTGCTTATGCTTCGCGCCAGCTGAAGGTTCATGAGAAGAATTACCATGTGCACGATTTACAATTGGCGGTGATTGTTCATGCTCTTAAGATTTGGAGGACTACTTGTTTGGGGTGTCCTGTGAGGTTTATACAGACCACCGTAGCTTGCAGCACTTGTTCAAGCAGAGGAATCTTAATTTGAGGCAGCGCAGATGACTTGAGTTGTTGAAGGATTATGATATCACCATTCTTTATCATCCCGGCAAGGCAAATGTGGTAGCAGATGCCTTGAACAGGAAGGCAGAGAGTATGGGTAGCTTGGCTTACATTGCAGTAGAGGAGAGACCTCTAGCCTTAGACATTCAGTCCGTGGCTAATCTCCTAGTGAGGTTAGACCTTTCAGAGCCTCGCCGACTTTTAGCACATGTGGTTGTTCAGTCTTCGTTATTGGAAGAGATTAAGGCTCGGCAGTTTGATGATTCGTACTTGGCAGAGCTACGGGAGACAGTGGTCCAGGGTGGTTCCAAGGAGGTTACTATTGGCGAGGATGGTGTTCTGAGACTTCAGGGCCGTTTATGTGTTCCTAATGTTGATGGCCTGAGAGGAAGGATTCTAGAGGAGGCACACAGTTCTTGGTATTCTGTTCATCCTGGTGCTACAAAGATATATCGTGATTTGAAGCAGCATTACTGGTGGAGGCGGATGAAGGACATTGTGGAGTATGTGGCTAGGTATCTTAAGTGCTAGCAGGTTAAATATGAGCACTAGAGGCCAGGAGGCCCACTTTAGCAGATGCCCATTCCGGAGTGAAAGTGGGAACGCATCACTATGGACTTCGTGGTTGGGTTGCCCCGGACTCTGCGGAAGGTTGACGCGGTTTGGGTCATTGTGGATAGATTGACCAAATCGGCGCATTTCATTCTAGTGGCTAATACATATACTTATGAGAGGTTGGCACAGATCTACATTCGGGAGATAGTCCGGTTGCACGGTGTGCCGGTGTTCATTATATCAGATCGAGGTCCTCAGTTCACCTCGCACTTCTGGAGGGCATTGCATAGTGATATGGGTACCCAGATAGATCTCAGCACAACATTTCACCCTCAAACTGATGGTCAGTCAGAACGTACGGTTCAGATATTGGAGGACATGCTCAGTGCATGTGTGATTGACTTCGGAGGTCAGTGGGACCAGTTCTTGCCTTTGGCCGAGTTTTCTTACAATAATAGTTACCATTCCAGCATCGAGATGGCTCCATTTGAGGATTTGTATGGTCGGCGATGTCGTTCTCCTATCGGGTCATCTGAGCCTGTCAAGGCTAAGTTATATGGCACCGACCTGGTGAAGGATGCTTTGGAGAAAGTGAAGTTCATTCAGGAGAGGCTCCGCACAGCACAGTCCAGACAGAAGAGTTACGTGGATCAAAAAGCGTGTGATGTATCATTTATGGAGGGGGATAATGTCTTGTTGAAAGTCTCGCCAATGAAGGGTATTATGAGGTTCAGGAAGAAGGGCAAGCTGAGCCCAAGGTTTATAGGTCCCTTCGAGGTGTTGAGGCGAGTTGGGGAGGTTGCTTATGAGCTAGCTTTACCTCCCAGTTTGTCAGGAGTTCATCCGGTCTTTCATGTATCCATGCTCCGGAGGTACCACGCCGACTTCTCTCACGTGGTTGATTTCAGCACTATTCAGTTGGATGAGAGGTTGGGCTACGAGGAGGATCCAGTTGCTATTATTGACAGGCAGGATCGCCAGTTGTGATCCAAGAGAATTTATACCGTAAAGGTCCAGTGGAGGGGCTAACCAGTCGAGGAGGCGACCTGGGAGTCCGAGGAGGACATGCGGAGCAGATATCCGCACTTATTCAGCACTTCAGGTATGATCCTATACCCGTTCGAGGACGAACGTTTGTTTAAGAGGTGGAGAATGTAACAACCGGATCGGTCGTTTTGCGTTATCGGATCCCGTTCCCCTAAATGAAACTTCCCATAGCGACTTATTGTGATTTATGACTTGCGGGGATGGTGGTTCGGGATTCGGAAGTAATTAGAGTGATATAGGAACACTTGGTTCCTTAAGATTGGCCTTTAAGGCCAAGTTTGACTTCGGTCAACATTTTGAGTAAACAACCTTAGAATCGAGTTTCGACGGTTCCGGTAGATTTTTATGATGATTTCGGATTTGGGCGTATGTTTGGAATGGGTTTTGGATGACCCGGGAGCATTTCGGCGCCCAATGGCGAAATAAGAGTTTCCTTAAGTTCAAATTGTTGTTTGGGACGTGTTTTTGTGTTATCGAGTTCCAAATGGAATTCCGATACCGGGAATAGTTCTGTTATGTCATTCATGACTTGCTCGCGAAATTTTGGGTCATTCCGAGTAGCATAGGTCAGTTCGGCGCATTGTTAGCGAATTCAAGAAACTTAAAGTTCCTAAGTTTGATTCTAGGGGTTTTGAGGTGTGATTTTGAATTTTAGCGTTGTTGTGGGTGTTCAGGCTCGAGCGAGTCTGTATTATGATTTGGGACTTGTTGGTATTTTTGGACGGGAGCTCGGGTGGGCCCAGGTGACTCTCGGGCACCAAACGAGGCCAAAAACCAGCTAAAGCGGTTGCTGGTGCACCTGATCTGGTGTGACCGCAGGTGCGGTTTCCCAGTCGTAGGTGCGAGACCGCTCATGTGGTCCTTGCCTTGCAAGTGCGGCTTCAGGTGAGGTTGCCCATTTCTCGCGGGTGCGAATAATATCCGCAGAAGCGGAGCCGCAGGTGCGAGGTCCTGTCTGCAGGTGCAAGCCCAGGCCCTTGTCCCATTTCTCGCAGGTGCGGATAATATCCGCAGGAGCGGAGCCGCAGGTGCGAGCCCAGGCCCCTTGCCCCATTTCTGCAGGTGCGAGAATTTACTCGCAGGAACGAGACCACAGGTGCGGTCCTTTAACCGCAGGTGCGAAACCACAGTAGGCAGCGAGTTCTTTAAAACACGGGATTATTTCATTTCACCCCATTTTCTTCCACCATTAGAGACCTTGGAAGCTTGGGAAAGAGCTCCACGACCTAGCTACTGAAAGGTAAGTAAATTCTACCCTAAAGTTGATTAATTCATGAATTCCTAGTTGAATTAACTACCTAATTAGTGAAAAATTAAGGATTTGAGTAGTAACCTAGGGCTTTATGAAAAATTAGGAAATTACCTGTTAATTATCCATGAAATCATAAAAAAATCACATATTAATGATCCTTAGGTTATGGGTAATTGATTCCTTCAAAAATTTCCGGAAT